>VSMD01034449.1:0-104793 GCA_008750895.1 Mirza zaza
AAAAAAAAAAAAAAAAAAAGAATCCTAAGGCTTCATCAACTCAGAAAAAGAGTACAGGATTGATTAGTGATGCCTGCATAGATACAAAACTAGGGGTTAGAAGTACGTACATTGTGCTTTTGTTGTCCCTGTATTAAAGTCTATGTCAATTTCCTATTGCTGTTGTAAATTACCACAAACTCTGCAGCTTAAGACAGCACCGGTGTATTCTCTCACAGTTTTAGAGATCAGAAATCTGAAATGGTTTGGCAGGAATGCATTCTTTCTGCAGGGGAGAATCTGATTCCTTGAATTTTTCAACTTCTGGAGGTTGCCTGCATTTCTTGGCTCACAGCCCCTTCCTTCAGTTTCGAAGCCAGCAACGCAGCAACAACTGCAGATTTCTCTCTGACGCTGACCTCTGCTTCTGTCATCACATCTCCCTTTCTAGCTCTGACCGTCCTGCCTCTCTCTTATAAGGGCCCCGTGGGCACATTACGTCCACGAGAATAATCCAGGATATCCTCTACCTCCCAAGGCTCATAAGTTAATCACAACTGCAGAGTCCCCTCTGCCACATAAGGTAACATGTTCATAAGTTCTGGGGATTAGGGTGCAGATATCTATGGGGGAGGCAGGATTCTGTCTATACATGTCTATGAAACAGCAGCTCAGGTCCTCCAGGGGGTGTTCTTAGCACACCCGTAGATGCTCAGTTCTTTGGTGACGGACTCATTTTACGTAAAGATTAATGTGTTCATTTATAATGATGACTTCTGAGAGACCAGAATATGTGAGCATTTTGTGGAAAGGATCTCCTTATGCTGGTATTCCTGAAAATACAAATTATTATCCATAGGTTGCTGGGTAGGTTAGGAATCAGAAATTGGCGCTATTTCAAGCCAGTGATTACGATAGTTACTGCAGCAATGGAAAATTAATACAACGTATTTTACCTTTTTTTTTTTTTTTGAGACAGAGTCTCACTTTATTGCCCAGGCTAGAGTGAGTGCCGTGGCATCAGCCTAGCTCACAGCAACCTCAAACTCCTGGGCTCAAGCAATCCTGCTGCCTCAGCCTCCCAAGTAGCTGGGACTACAGGCATGCACCACCATGCCCGGCTAATTTTTTCTATATATATTAGTTGGCCAATTAATTTCTTTCTATTTATAGTAGAGATGGGGTCTCGCTCTTGCTCAGGCTGGTCTCGAACTCCTGAGCTCAAATGATCCGCCCACCTTGGCCTCCCAGAGAGCTAGGATTACAGGCTTGAGCCACCGCGCCCGGCCTATTTTACCTTCTTTTTGCTATTTTTGCTGATTTTGCAATGACATAGAGGACCCGATGTTGCTTTTCCCCATCCTGGGTCCAGGACAGACGTCACCAACTGGTGGTGATATTCTCAATGACATTGCCTTATTTTGAATCCCTAGCATTTATCACTTTCTGTCATAAACTCAATGTATTGTTTATTTCTTTTGTGTTTTATCTTCACTTGAAACTACACTTTACAAGAGCAGGGATCCTGCCTGCTCTATCATTGCTGCATCTACAACAGTATACAAACATAAAAGGTGTTCAAGGAATCTCGTGACATAACAAAATCCTGAACTCAGATTGCCAATGCAGTGCTCCAGTTAGCCTGGTCCAACGATGAACATGTGAGGGGAAATCTCCTTGACACCCTTCCGCTAATATTAGTACTACCAGAAAGAGCTAACATTGCCTATTGCATGCCAGGCACCAGAGTAAGCACTTTGCTTAAAGCAACTCATTTTATCATCATGAGAACCCTCTTTGGTAGGTACCAGTACCACCTCCAATTTACAGATGAGGAAGATGAGATCCAGAGAGGTTAAGTGGCTTTCCCAGGGTCACAGCCGATGGGCGGGAGAGGTGGGCTTGGGAGGCATCCGGCCCACACTCGTGGGCACCATTCTGCACGCATTCCCTCCTTCACTCGTCACAACAGGCTGGGACTTGGGAGAGGGAATCGAGGTGCCCAGTGTGCGAAGCCTCACTCTCACGTTAGTGCTTCATCCTCACCCTGGCCTGTTTCACAACAGCACAGTGCCCAGATTGTTGTGTTAATTGCATTTCACAGAAGAGGAGGCTGAGAAGGACCATTGAGTGCCTACGGGGAAGAGCCAGATGGGAAACCCAGGTGTCCTTTTGTCCAGGAGCCTCTGGTGTGGCCCATGAGCACCTCTCTTGGTTGTTGACACATTTTTCTGTTCCACTTCCTGATTGACAAGTGCCTCCCCACCCCTTCCTCAAAAGTAGTAGGTCTAGTGTTTACTAGTGAGACTGGTGCCGAGTTAGGATTGTCCTTCTCTGGGAGACTTCGGTTTCCCTGTTTAAGAGAAAAGAAATGAAATCACTGTTGGAAGAGCCCACCAAGGGAGGGGAACTGCTGCTCTTGGTGACTGGGGGGCCCTCATCGGCAGAGCAAAGAGTGCGTCTCGCCTCTTTCCTGACGTGAGTAGGCTGGATTGGAAAACGGTCTCTGTTACCTGCAGACTCCCTCCTCATCCCTCTGCAGGAGGCTGGCACTTCAGGCAAACACCTGCCATCTGCAACCTCATCTCATTTCTCTCAGGCAGAGGCTGAGACGGGATGAGAGAAACACACAGTGTGGTGACTTCCTGCTGCTGCTCACGAGGGCAGGTCCCAGGCTCTGGTGCCTGAATCTCTGTGAAATCACTCCATGTGGGGGGGGGCAAGCTTCTTCTCAATGGTAGGCTGGAGTCACTTCAAGAACTGCAATTCCTGCTGGACGCCAGGGTTAGGTTGAGAGTCGGAGATTTAGGTGTCGGTGGATGGCGGGGTGGGGGGTTCCGCCTGAGAGCAGGATGGGGGATGGAAAAGGCGCTGGGAGGTGTGAGACATTGGTCCAGAAGCTAGTGGGGTTCAGCTCCCTGGAAGCCACTGCCAGACTGGGAAATCCTTTTAGGAAAGTGCTTCTCTCCCATTTTAAGAAAAGTCCTTGCTGAAAATGGTGTTTAGCCTTGAGTGAATTCCACTTGCGGGAGGGTATAATTTCCCTTTGTCGGCGTATACCCCATTCTGCAGGGCTGGGGAGAGGACGGCTGTCCTCGGCCTGCAGTTGTCCATCCTCTCCTGCTCCCCACGCTGCAGGCTGGGCTCCCAGGATGGAGACTGGCGGGTAGAGGTTCATTGGGGGAGCGGCTGTGCAGTCAGCACCTGTTTGCAGGAGAGAGGGACAGAGTACGGGTAGGGGTGGGGGGAGACGAGCTCATTGCTGTCCTCAGCTGGTCCTCGGCAGCTCTAAGCCAGGCAGGCCCTGCAGAGTTGCACTTACCTGGAGCAAGGGCGTCTGGGCCAAACCCCAGCACGAAGCAGTCATGTGATGTGGAATTCTCCTTCCCCCTTGTGTAGCCCCAGGCAAGACATCTGCCTTCAGCTGAAGGCAAGAAAGCCTGGGAGAAAGACGCAGCAAAGTGATGAAGGACACGAGCGCTCCCAGCAGCAGGGGGAGGATCTGGGCAACACACCACAGCGTCCACTCCAGCCGTTGTCTGTGGCATATAACGGATCCAAGTGTGAGATCACACACCCTGACCTACTTCCTTCCATCAAGTCTGCTTGTGGACGGGCTCCACTTGGAGGGGTCAGGTTCCAAAACAAGAATGAAGGGAAAACCCTGAGGAGTCCGAGTTGCCCTCCCAAACCTCACACCAGGAGAGGCCTTGGGAATGGAAACCAGCTGAAGGAACAGCACTTCCATCTCGTGAACTCTCAGGTTTACACCACAGACAGCTGCACAGGATAATCTCTGTCACTATTTAGATGATTTCTCTCCTGCTGTACAACACTGCAGAACATGTGTAGTGGAGTTTGCATGTGTTAAATGGATGCATTATGTGACTCCTACATAATTCCAATGGTTTCTTTAACATCATCTCGCCCATGGCTTTCTTGTATTGTTGTAGAGTAATAATCCTTGCGTGCTCTGCTCTTAAGGAGCCAAGAGTTGGCACATGTGTGGGAGGAGGTGAACACGTGGTAAATACCAGAGGGCATGGCCAATGCCATATAATTGTAACAGCCGAGTCCAGGTTTGGCAATTCAATATAATTCCTCTGCACATCTTGGGCTCAGTTCATTTTACATTCTGGAAAGATTTTGTAAGTAGGGGGCACAGCCATGGGAGTTTTCTCTTATTGACTAAGATATAAAAATCACAAGCTTCATGTCCTTCAGAGTCTCACAAAATTGACCATGAAGGTTTTCTTATTCTGCTAAATTCGTAATTTGAAGGAACCTTCACTGACAAAAATAGATACCAACATTATATCAAGTGGAATGGCCTAGAAGAAAATTTAAGTGCTCCAAGGACAGTTGGGTGGACTATTTTGCCACTGGAACCTTTCCCCTTGAAGCAGAGGAGGAAAATAGCTCTGTATATGATCTGAACCATGGTAACATGAGCGTTCTCTTTGCTAGGAGTGGCTTTTTTGTTTGTTTGTTTAAGTCAAGGCTTTTATGGAAAATATTCCTTTCAAAGAAAAGAAAAAGAGTGGGCTCTTGGTTGGTGATTAATAAATCTAGGTTTTGCCTAAAATGTGCCCATAATTTTTTGAGAATTAAGATTTTCCCAAGTTCCCAGAGGGAGGCAGAAGGAGGCCTTGACTTGATAGCCAGTTCAATGCATTCGATGAACACATGGTGAAAGAGAACAACGTATGACGAGTGAGTGCAGATCTTGCTTGCCATCTGGTCCTTCTGAGGCCCTGTGTGCTGATCTGTGGAATGTTTGCTCCCAACCCTTTGCTCCTAAACCCACCCACACTCATTAGCATTTTTTCTTTGGTCATCAACGGTGTGTTTTGCTAGGTAAGATGCCAGAAATTGAGTTGCCATCACTGGATTAGAATGTTTATTAGGATGTTCAAATGCACTTAGAATGTTTGTTTTTGAAGCTTCTTGATCTTCCCGGGAATTGGACCTGCTTTTCATAGCATCATTCCATTTTGTGTCAATTGAATCAAACATCCAATGTCTCCTATAACTAAGGGGACTGATTTAGGAGCAAAGTTTTCCTATTTCAGAGAAGACGAGTTTATGGAAGGGAATTGCCTGAGAGTAGAAACAGAAAAGAGAGATTACAACTGACACTGAGTGTGATGAAACACCAAATGCTAGTCCTTCAATTATGTTCCTAAAGGGAGAAAGTACATTTCCAGGTTTTCCAAAAGTCAAAATCTAGTGATCTTTTAAAACACATATTTCTCTCTATACCAAATTGCAAACTATTGTCTTTGGGATTATCTAACTGCAATATTATCTAATTAAAACCCCACCTCTATTCATTTATTTGGTCATGTGTGCATTCATTATTTCAGTTGTGTATGCATTCATTCTTTGGCTCTTTGCATGCACTTGTTCATTTGGTCACTCATTTATTTATTTGGTCTCTGCTATGAACTCAGTTGTGTCCTCCCCCTCAAATTTGTATGTTGAAGCCCTAATGTCTTGGTCTGTTTTGCATTGCTATAAAGGAACATTTGGTTAACTTATAAGGAAAATAAGTTTATTTGGCTCATGGTTCTGCAGCCTGTATAAGAAGCATAGCACCAGCATCTGCCTCTGGTGAGGGCTTCAGGGAGCTTCCAATCAAGGCAGAAGGTGAAGGGGGAGCAGTTGTGTCACATGGTGAGAAAAGGAGCAAGAGAGAGGAGAAGTGTGAAGGTCCCACCTCCAACACTGGGGATCAGATTTCAACGTGAGATTTGGAGGGGCCAAATATCCCAACTATGTCACCTGAATCCTAATGGGACTCTATCTGGAGATATGGTCTCTAGGAGGTAAGATTAAATGAGGGTTGGGCTCTAATACCGTAGGACTTAAGAGGAAGGGAGGGATCTTTTTCCCTCTTTCTCTCTGCCAGGTGAGGACATGGCGAGAAAGTGGCCACCTATAAGCCAGGCAGGCAGCCCTCACCAGAACCCAACCATACTGTCCCCTCAATCTCAGATTTCCAGCCTCCACACCTCTGAGACAAATGTATCTGTTGTTTAAGCCACTCAGGCTATGGTATTTTGCTATGGTAACTTGAGCTGACTAATATGGTTGCTCATTCATTCAACTAATGTTTACTAAGTGTGTCAGGCATCGTGTGAGATACTGATGAAATGACAGTTGTGATCACTGGGACGTTCCCTGTTGCTTGCCTACCTATAACTATCCCCTAGTTCCCGGCAGCAGAACACAGACTTTGTGCTGGTGACAATGTGTTCAACCAGTGTGTCCCAGGAGGTAAATTGTGATTGGTCTGAGCCTGTCATGGCAGTCCCACTCCTTTTGTCTCGTTAATCGTCCAGGTGTGGGCACGTGGTCCTGTTCTAGACTATGAATCATAAGGGAGGTTGTCTGAGGCTATCGGTAATTATTTTCTTTCTTGAAAAGAGAAAAGCACTCAAGAAGGAAAACTTTTTGTTCCTCCCAACTTGCTTTCACTTTAAGATGCATTTTGGTACGATATAATGTTAATAACACATTTTGATGCAGTGTCTGGAGCTAGGGAAGCCATATTGCAATCATCTGGGGAAAAGAGGGGGGGGGAGAGAGAGAAAGAATAGCTTTTGTGTTTAAGCCACTGTTAGCAGGCTATTCTGTTATTTGTAGCCAAATTATTAGTACAGTCCCTGCTCTAAGAAGTTTATAGTTTATAAGGAAATAGGTTCTTAGACACTGGCAATGTTTTAAAAGAAGGATATACAAAATGCTATGTGAACATATTAAACCAAGAGGTGTAATAATAAAACCGAGAGGTTCTTTTTCTCCATTAGCCTCTTTCGAAGAGTGCTGTTCAAGGAGAATGACATACTTATCCATACTGCCACTTCCTCAAGATGACTAAGATTCTCTTTTTAAAGAAAGATAGATGACATTCTAGTTTGGGGCAAAAGAGGGGCATAAATACTGTGTCATGCTGAAGAATGCAGGCTGTGAAGGACAACTGTTAGGCCCCAGTCCTGGCTCTGCTTTCTTCCACTTGCTGGGTCTTGACCAAGTTACTAAAACCTGGCAGCCTGCAGAACAGAGAGAGGCCCCCTGAAAGAAAACGATACGTATTTGGGAGTAGGGCAGTACCACGGGAATCTGTGTGCCATAGTGAACTGTGTGTGTGTTCAGGGAGGTAAAGTAAGACAAAGATTTTTAAAGGGAAAATGAGGAAGATTACATAATCGTTTTGAGATAGTAATCCTTGGCTACAAGGATCAATAACAAGACTGGCACCAGTCCAAGGTTGGACAGGCCATTGCTGGGCAGATGTCCTCACAGAAGTGGTTTTTTTTTTTTGTGTGTGTGTGGAAAGTTGTGATGGCTTTTGTGCAAGGTTGTGGTTTTTGCTGTCTTTTGTGATGTTCTTGTTAACAGTCACTTATGCACAAGAATCCTCTTTTCATGGCTTCTCTAGCTCTGTTTTTCAGGGTTCTTTTTTTTTTTTTTTTTTTTTTTAACACAAGGGACATCATTTTGATTCTGATAATTTTCCCAAACCCCGCTTTCATCATTTGTAACATGGAGATAATATAGGACATGGCTGAAGTACCTGGCACAGAGGAATCTCTCCATAAATGTTGGTCATTTTTATTTGTCAAGCTTCAGTGGTTTCAGTGAATGGCGTCACTTGTGGGACGAATCTTCTCATCTTAGATAATTCTCTAAGTGAGTTAGGGAGCATTGACATCTTCATGATGTTGAGGCCTCCTTTCTAAAAAGAAAGTATGTTTTGCTATTTTTCCTTTATATTCCTCAGTAAAATTTGAAACATTTTCTTAGTATTTCTTAAATTTGTCTCTATTTATTACATCTTAGTTGATCATGCTGCCACTGTAAATGGGGTATTTTTTTCATTTATTTTCTGTACGAGGTCAGTTCCATCTCAGGTTGGCCAAAGACTCTGAAAATGCAGCTAAAATGTTAAACATCAGAATCCTGAATTGACCTACATGACAGACTGCAAGCTAGTATGAACAAAGCTACTTTGCTACACACAACTTCCCACGGCTCCTTTCCAAACCTGGATCTGACCACTGGCCTGACTCTAGCAGCATTGTGCCTTCCTCTGGGTGGCAGGCAGGGAGGCAGAGAGAGCTGAGGGGTGTGAGGCCAGGCCCTACCTTAGAGCTTCAGATTCTTCAGCCATAAACCGGGGCCAATAACCTTTCCCTCTTAGGCTGTTAGGAGATAATAATTCAAGCCCCGAGCACACTTTTTGGTGTGTTGTTGATCCTAAATCAGTGACTGAAAGTGTAGGCTCTGGGCTCAGGTCATATGGGTTCAAATTCCTGCAACCAGATATTTCCTAGCTGTGTGTCCTCAGGCAGATAACTGGGCCTTGCTGAAGCCTCAAGTTATTTTGTCTGTGATACAAGGGTAGCAATAATACAGGCTTTTTGGGGCAGCTGTGGAAGTGAGATGTGACAATCCTCATATAGGGTTTATAGAGGCCCAGTGTGTGCTAAGTGCCAGGTGTGTAAACTCAGTGAGGGCAAAGACCTTCCCTGCCTTGGCCACTCTGGCCCAAGATCACTGAATGAATGAATGCATGAATGAGGAAGTGAAAATATTGAACTGAAATAATACAGTGGTCTCTGAATAAAACCCAAATTCATAGTTATTAGCTTTGAGCCTCTGTTTAAAAATTCTAAGGTGATCAAGTCCAATGGTTCTTTTTTTTTTTTTTTAGAGACAGAGACTCCCTAGGTAGAGTGGAGTGGCGTCACCACTGCAACCTCCGATTCCTGGGCTCAAGTCATCCTCCTGCCTCAGCCTCCTGAGTAGCTGGAACTACAGGAGCATGCCATCACACCTAGCTAATTTTTCTGTTTTTAGTAGAAATGGGGGTCCCACTCTTGTTCAGACTGGTCTCAAACTCCTGAGCTCAAGCGATCCTCCCACCTTGGCCTCCCAGAGAGTTAGGATTGCAGGTGTGAGTCACTGCACCTGGCCAAGTCCAGTGGTTCTTAACTGGAGTCTATTGTGTCCCAGGAGACATGTGACAATGTCTGGAGACGATTGTGGTTGTCATAACTGTGGGGTGCTACTGGCATCTATTGGGTAGAAGCCAGGGATGTGGCTTCTACATCCTATAATATAGTGTCTTGTGCATCCTGCAATACATTGGACAGTCCCTTGCCACCTGCTATCCCCCTCCCTGACAAAGGGTTATCCAGCCCCAAATGTCCACAGTGCTGAGGTTGAAAAGCCCTATGCTAGACAAGAAGTTAGTTTTGGTCTCCCAAGGTTTATTAAATGGTCATATCATCTGGTGTTGGGTGAGGTAATCTGACTCAGAAATTCTACTAGTATTTTCTATAAAAACAGATCTGGTGCCTATAGGTCCCCAAAGATGCTGTGCTTCTTCCTTAGACTTGCTAATTTTCCAGATGCCCTTGTGGTAATTTACTGGCTTAACTTCGCCTCGGATCAATTACTCCTTTAGGCATGGGACTTGCTATAATTAAAATCCAAGGAGATTGAAACTTTTTCCTTTGAGAAGAAGCTCATGAGATGAATGATTCACACTTTCTGATGAACCATCAACTCCCCCGTTATTTTTCTCTTTGCATTTGCTAGCTTTGCTATTCCCTCTTATCCATTGCTTCCCTCGCCCCTTTATTTCCCCGGCTCCACTGATTGCTAAATTGTTGAAGAGCAGCAGGAGAGGCGAAGCCTGGAAGATCCTTCTGGCTGTGGGGAACACCAAGAGGATGTGCTGGTTGAAGTAGCTGCTGAATGACACTGTCACTGACGACTCCTTACATGCAGGGACTGGAGAGGAACAGAATACGAGAAGTTGCCTTTAAATTATAAATGCTGCTCAGAATGAAGAGAATAACATAATGAGTACATTTTAATTCAGCAAGTACTTTCTCAACATTCATTTAGGATCGAACTAACTCAATATGGCAGATACTGCTAGTATGCCTTCCCCAGTAGCTAATCTTGCTTATTTCACAGTAATAGCAAAATTACACATGGCCAACCAGAGCAAGTACTCTGTGTCTCAGCCTCCCGTGCAGCTAGATGTGACTATGTGGCTAAATTTTGCCAAAAGTATGGAGGAGGAAGTTTTGTGTGACAGAATTTCCCGCAACAGTCCCTAAAGGAGAGCTGGTGAAGGCCTTTATCTCTGCGCTGTGTTCTTTCTTCCATCCTTCTGCCTGAAGATAACTGTGATGGCTGGAGCTCCAGTCAGTATTTTAGACCATGAGGTCTAGGGCTATAGTCAAAATGGAACAACTTGGAAAGAACTGGGCTCCCTGAGGACTTATTGGCATGGGACCACATTACCAACCCTGTCCTGGCTGCCTTTGGACTTTTACCTGAGGGTGAGGATTATTCTATCAATATTTTTTAGAAAAGCCATCATTATCCTTCACAAAATGTTGTCCTAACTGATGTCTAGACCAAGAAAATGCAGCCACAGTTCTCATTGTGATTTCTGTGCTTGACAGCATCTTTTTCTTCCCATGAAAACTCTTCTGACTTTATGAAGTGGACTTCAGAGAGGCTTGAGAATGTTGCCCAAGGGAAGTGCTTTTGAAGTGACAGAGATGGAGAGACTTTTAGCTTTATGCATAGTAGACACTCAAAAAATGTGTTAATTCAGTGAATGATGTAGGATGAGGAAAATAAACATTTACTGAGCATCTGTCATGAGCCAGGAACTCTGCTAGGCTCAGGCCAGGGTGGCCGTGAACAGGAATAGAAATCTGGGTCAACGGCTTTGAGAACTCACAGTTAAATGGGAAAGGAGAGCTTGTAAACAAAGGATCACAACTTGCAGTGATGGGCATGGCAGGATGTTCTGAAATCTCAATCAGCTCCTCTGCTGATGCTGGAGCTGATGAGGAGTCACCGTCGCAGATGCTCCTAATATCCGTTCTCCCCTCCCATGGAACAGTGAACTTTGGAGTTGGACTCATGACTTCCTGGCTAAAGATGTTTTCTAGCCAACGAGGCAGCTGCAGGAAGTCATGTGACTCCAACCTACCAATGGCAGGAGGGTGGAGGTGAGGGGCCTGCTTGCTCATTGGACCCTGGAGAGAAATGCCCTCCCCTTCCCCTCTTTCCTCCTCAGTGATTGGACTGGAAAGGGGAAGCGGGGGGCTGTAGAAACCATCTTGGACTGCAAGTTGGAAGCTGTGTGTTGAGGTTGGCGGAAGCACTAATGAGAATCCATCCGGGCACTGCTCAGACGGTGTGGAGCTGCCCTACGAGCCCCGGACTGCCTGCCTGCACTTTTATGCGGGTAAAAGGAAACCTGTCTTGCGTAAGCCACTGTTATTTGGGGTCCGAATAAACCCATCCCCTTGGGTTTGGCTGGCACCCGCTCCCTTGGCACAACCTGCGGATATGGCCCTGTGGTGTATGGGAGTGAAGACATGTCAGTCGATCTGGTTCGTCTGGGCTTACGTGCCTTGGACATGCTCACGGAGTTTTGTGTGGCCTCAGCAGGGTTAAGGGGCATAATTCTGCCACACCCAGAGGGGTCCAGCAGCAGATCCTCCACAGCTCAGAGGGGATGGGGGCAGCAGAGTATTTCCTGGGGACCCAGGCTGGCGTTGGGAGTGAGGAAGAGGCTGCTCGAGCTGACAGTGATGCCGGATGATGATGCCAGGTACAAGGGTCGCTGTCCGGATGCTTGGGGATGCCTGATGCCACGGAAGCTTCTGGAACATAGATAACCACTTCGAGGAAGGAGGCAGCTACCACCTGATGAAGATTTAGTTTCCAACGCTGGGTAGAAGGAGGTTTAGAAGTGGAACACTGGAGTTATGCACTAAACGATATATCTTTAATAGTCTGCATTTGCAGACTGAAATTCGTACTTGCTGCACGCACAAGAGTGTTCAACGCCAAGAGTTCTCATAGAGGGAGGAGCAATCGCTTCCGTCAGATGGGGATGGGGATGAGTGACATGCTTATTTTTGTTTTACTCAAGTATTTGTCCAGATGTTTCCCCCCAGAATGGTGTGATAATTATGAGTGAGACTCTGGAAGCAGATTCCCTTGGTTCAGTTCTCGTTTATTAGCTTCTTGGCATTGGGCAAGTTACTTAACTTTTCGAGGGTTTGATTTTGTAATCTGTAAAGTGGAAGTTGTAACAGTAGCTACTTGAAGTGCTGTTCTGAGGTTTAAATAGTGTGTATTAGGATTTGTCATGGCACCGCACATAGTCAGAGCTTGACTGGTGTTAGTCATTATTATTATCATCTAACACTAAAAAGGTCACTTCTCTCCTTGCGTGTACTGTGTTAGCAATAGTTAATATCTTATTTAGATATTATATTTTAAATTAGATATTTATACTGTGCCTCTTTCCCCAAGAGGATTGGAAGTTGTGCCAATATATACTTGTCTTAGTCTGCTGGGGCTGGCTTAACAAAGTAACAAAAAAATACAGACTGGGTGGCTTAGACAACAGAAATTTATCTTCTCATAGTTATGGAGGTTGGAAGTTTAAGGTCAAAGCATTGTCAGAGTTAGTTTCTTCTGAGGCCTCTCTTGTAAGCTTGCAGAGAGCAGCCTTCTCGCTGTGTCCTCACGTGGCCTTTCCTCTGTGTCCAAATATCTTCTTCCTATAAGGGCACACCAATTCGATTAGATGAGGGCCCACCTTAACGACCTCATTTTGACTTAATCACCTCTTTAAAGGTCCAATCTCCAAATGCAGACACATTTTGAGGTCCTGGGAGTTGGGGTGTCAACATATGAATTTTGAGGTGACACAATTTAGCCCATAGCGACAGTTGGGAACAATATTAAATGTGACTTTCTATTGTGTCAAGTTCTGACAGATGCCCTAAAGACTGGGCCAGATGCTGAGAGCACCTTAGTGACAAAGAACAGCTTCTCCTCCACCAGCCCCTGTCTGCCTCCATCTGTTAAAGAGATTCTGAGAATCCTTTGGGAGGTGAAGGGACAGGTGTTGCAGATTCCTCTGGAGGGTTGTTGTCAGATCCTGCTTGGGAAGTCTAAGCGCCCACAGCTGTGGCTGGCTGGCTGGGGGTGTGTGTGTGGGGGTGTGGGCCAAGGCAGTGAAGCAGTGCGGGTTTCCTCTTGATCATCTGCATGTCCCTGGGTGTCTCAGTCTCAGCATTACGGGCATTTGTGGCTGGATAATTCCTTGTGTGTATGTTTGGGGTGGGGCAGGGTAGGCTGTCCTGGGTCAGTGTCACCCCCACCCCTGTGGCGACAACTCAGAATATCTCCAGACATGCCAAATGTGCCCCCGGGGGTAGAATCGTCCAGGTTGAGAACCACTAGGTCAGGTGGACTCGAGATGGACTTCTGCCCAGAGGACCACTTGAACAGGGGACTAGTGAAGTGCCCGCAAAGAGGAGGGCCGCTGGAGTCCACCAAAGCCTACGAGGGGAGCTGCGAGGTCAACCAGAGGGTGGGAGAAGGCGTCACCCATGTCAAGGGTGGTGCAGGGAGAGATCTCCAGGGAGAATCCCTGAAGAACCTACTCTAGAGTGAAAGACTAGAATGAGCGAAAGATTCTGGAATCTGCCTCCCCAGCGGACACCAAAGCCAGAATACAACCATAGTAATCCATTGATACGTCCCTGTCCTTATCCAAGTGTGGGAGGAGCTAGAGGGAGGAACCAAAGTTATTTCACTTCCCTGCACTGCAGAATTCCAAGCCGCTGGCAAGGCCAGCACAAAGAGGAGAGACTTTCCATTGGCTTCAATTATTATTTGAAATTTGGACCAGCTGGGTCTTTTATTATCCAAGAGAGAAAAAATATTGGAGCCTGCTTTAAGCTTCATTTGGGGCAGGGAGAACTTACTCAACAGAAGGAACTGAAGAAGCAGTGAAAGAGGATACGTTTGTTCTGCTGCCTGAGTCTTGTTGAGTGCAGCTCATTCAATAAACTGGGTCAGGAAAAATTGTAAAAGACTCTGAAATGGACCAAAGTGGGGGGAAAAAAGATAACAGGAAGTCCTGTCTAGAACACTCTTTCAGAGTTTTTTATAACTCTGAAAGCTGCTAAGAGCTGAGAGAAATACAGATGAAATTTGTCCAATGGGCCACAGTTAATTATTGCCCTGGGGATAAAGACTGTTTTTATGTCAATTTGTGATGTATATGTGTGTTAAATTCTCCTTTGAAACAATGGTTGTATCTTAGTGGTTCCCTCATTAATAAATGAGTTAAATAAAATCTCTGGCACATACTCACTTTATATTTGTATCAGAATCGTGATTTTACTCATTTAGACAGGTGATTCTTTAACAATTGGTGGTATTTTAGGTTAACCTGGGCTATGAGATTTTTGTCTACACATTCATTAGTTTGGGCTGCAATATGAGTCCCCAAAGTGCCTATGCTTAAATATAGCTCTTTGAACAAACCATAGACTTAACAAGTACCATTGTTCTGGAGAAGAAGGGGGCTTGGTGGGGGTCTTTCAGATACCTTGATTTACATACCAGTGACTTGCTTGCATAAGGAAGGGTAGATTGGCCAAAAGGCACCTCCTTGACTTGTTCTTGTCCCCACCAACATTTTCCTGAAATAACATTTGTGTACATTTGTTTATTCTCTTAACTGGATCTCCTCTCTTCAACTCTTCCCGGAGGAGAGTTCTAACCGAGGGGTGTCCTCATCCCTCGAGTCTCAGCAAATTGAGGCAGAGCCTCTCAGACAACTGGTCTCTGGAACAAGCAGCAGGAAATAGGAAAAATCCGTCTGACATCCTGATTGTACTTTCGAGTGACCTCAATGAGATGCCAGCCATTAGAATGTTTTGTTAAAGTCCAAGAACTCAACATGTGGGCTTGTAATTGGTAGTGGGGATTTTTGTTCTAAGTAGCTAATTATCTCAGTAATTCATGTTAAGAGCCTATTGAAATGACAACCTCAATTTTATTGGAATGGCCTATAATTTGTACATTATTTTTAAAAGGAGAAACACTCATGGGTTGGCAGATTCCTTCCCTTTTCAATTACCATGTACCCCCCCCCCCCTTTTTTTTTCTTTAAAAGCCTAAACACCCTGTAGGGGTGGAACAGGGGTGATCCCTTTCCCTCCCCATCAGAAGGGTCATGGCTGACATCCCAATAACAAAGACAGGTTAACAAGAGGAAAGCATAGCACATTTATGTGATCATAGTTTTATGTGGCATGGGGGCCTTCAGAATGAAGACCCAAAGACCCAGGGTGAACTATCCATTTTTGTACTTAGGTTTGAAGAAGCATGAAAAGCCATGTGGAAATGTGATTGGACAGAAGGGTATGATCTAATGCTAGTACACTGCTTGGGGCAGCTCAGCAAGCCGGTCTGTCTAGATTCTTCTTGTCCTCTCTGAGCAGCACTGCTTCCTCTCGGGTATGGGGTAGTATTCCTCTGGAATGAGGGTCTTAATTTCTCTATGGCCAGCTGTTAGAAAGGCGGGGGAAGGTTAGAGTAATGTTTTTAGGCTTTATGGCTGGCTTTGGGGAAAAAAGGGGCTCTGGTTTCTATGACCCACCTTGGGAAAGAGAAATTCTTGTCCCATCAACTCTAACAGGAAATAGGATTAAATGAATAAATTCCAGTGCCTTGAGACGACACTAGACATGAGCCATCTGGCTAGCCTCCCCTTGAGTGCTATTGACCTGTGCCTGCTATCTAAAAAGTTTTTATTTAGTTCTGAGTGGTCTATTTTTTCATCTTATTTCTGGGTTAACTTTGCTTCTGTAAGTCTTGCCAGCATAAGTATACTCTGTTAACAAATCCTTAATTTTTTTCTGTTCATAAATTGAATTACAGTCATTGTAGAAAAGCTGATTATAGAAACATTTAGAGATTAACGCAGTGCCTGGTACATGGTGGAAGCTCAAGAATTGTTTGTTGATTGAATCAAGTGCAGGCATACATTTAGATTGTTTCTAGGTTTGTAAATATGCTATGGCGAACACTCGTAATGGAAATCTTTGTCTGCAGTCTTGATTCTATTCTTAGGGTATTTGTAGAAGTGGATTTATTGGGTCAATAAGTAGGCACCACTAAAATATTCTGCACATTTACTAAGAAATTGCCCATTAGAAATATCAATGCATCAATTCATACTTTCAGCAGCACTGCCTGAGAGTGTCCATTTTTGGTGCTCTTCCAAATGATCATCATTTGGAAAACAATCTTGCTAGCCCTAAATTATATCTTATTTTTGTTTCCATGAATATTTCGTTGATTGTTAGTGAAGATGAACAGTTATTTTCATGCCCATTGTTCTTTGTATTTCTTCTTGGTAAATGGGGCTGTTTGGGGCTTTCACCCATTTTTCTGTTGGCTACCCCAGTCAGTGTATTTTAATTGGAGAGGTGAAATTGGTTCATCTTTCAGTTTCCCATGATACCCCGTTGCTCTGCTGAGAAACAGAATGTTGACATAAACTTAACATAGCATGAAGTAGATTCTTCTTGAAACTTACTCAAGTTGTCACTTGAATGATAGCTCTGAAGTTCCTGCAATGCAAGACCCTGGAATCACAGATGTGGGGCGGGCGCAGAGATGAATGATTTTCCCTTAGTGGTGTCGTCATCTAGTGGACCTGGAAGACAGTGCAGTAACCACAATCTCAGCGTTTGGGATGAAAATGGAGCCCATTTAAT
This sequence comes from Mirza zaza, assembly GCA_008750895.1. NCBI lineage: Eukaryota > Metazoa > Chordata > Mammalia > Primates > Cheirogaleidae > Mirza > Mirza zaza. Next base: position 16,620 of record VSMD01034449.1, read on the forward strand.
TTTGCCACCCCAAGCCCAGGCTGCCTTCAGTTTTCACCTGATGATTGACCCAGCCTCCCAACTGAACTCCTTGCCTTCATTTTCTCACTCCCCAATTCCATCTATTACATCGCAGTCAGAGCGATTGTTCTAACATGTGGATCGGGTTCAGGTTCTCTGTTTAAATCCGTTCTGCAGCTCATCATTGTTCTTCTGATAAAATGTAAGAATCCCTTAATCTGGTTTACAAAGTCTTCCCAGACCTACTTCAGGGGTTGGTAAATTTTAGTTCAGGAGTTTGGTAAATCCAAACAGATTCAGGTCATTGGCAGAATTCTCTTCCTTGTGGCTGCAGGGCTGAGATCCCTGCTTCCTGGCTGGCTCTTGGTGGGGGCCCTCTCGGTTCCTCGAGGGTGCCTGCCTTGCTCATCATGCTTCCCCCTCCATCTGCAAGCCAGCAACAGTGAGTCAGATCTCTCTCATGTTCAAATCCCCTCGCCGCCTCCTTCTGCCATCTCGCTCTACCTCCAGCTGGAGAAAATTACCTGCTGCTTTTTAGAGCTCATGTGATTAGATTTTGGACTCACCCGAGCAATCCGGGATCCTCTCCCCGTTTTAAGGTCTATAACCTTGATGACATATGCCAAGTCCCCTTTGCCATGTAATATAGCATGTTCATAGGTTCCAGGGATTTGGGTGTGGACATCTTGGGGGGCCTTTTCGTCTGCCGACCACAAGAAGTGATTGGATTCTGGATACACCTGCCAGATGCTGACAGATTGGGTGTGGAACAGAAGAGGAAGACAGGAGTCAGGGATGACCCCGAGGTGTATGGCCCAAGCAACTGCAAGAATGGAGTTGCCCATAGCTGAGATGCGGGGTCCGGGCTGGGATAGCCTATATTCCTCCTTAAGGCATTTAAAACAACTCAATCTTCCCCTCACTGTCTTTTCCTGGCTGGGCTCAAGGTGGGCTCACTGGGGTCTAGCTCCAGGGGTGGGGAACCTGTGGCCTTAAGGCCACATGTGCAGCCTAGGTCCTTAAGTGCAGCCTTTTGTCTGAATCCAAATTTTACAGAACAAACCCTTTAATTAAAAGGGGTGCAGCAGAGAAAGATGAAGCTTTTCTTGCCTCCTTTGCTGCTTATAAAAGGCCAATCTTGAGCCACCAGGTGTTGAGTGTTGTTCCCTTTTAGGAGGTCCCAAATTTATCATGTAAAGCATTCTCTTTCCTCCCCAGTGAATAGCTTTGTTTTTATGGCGTCTTAGGAAGCAATGGCCTTGAACTAGTCTCCAAAGATTCTGTTCCTCACTGTTTCCAGGATACTGGCTTCCTACTCATTGTTCATCTGTGAGCGATGCAGCAGGAGACCAAGAAAGCCAACTTCTCTCTATATTTACGCACACACTTGCCAAAACTACATGTTTGACTTCGAGATATGTTTTATTATTGTCTTCCTTTAACAGAAGTTAATAGGCCTGTTCCACACACTCATGGTATAAAAACATCGACTGTCTTTCATCATTTCAATTGATTACAGCAGAAAATTTAGAGGAAGCTGTGGGTAGTGAGGTTAAATAACTTAACCAAAGTCATAGTACAAGTTGAGAACTCACATCTCTGACTCCCAAACCTGTGTTTTTAACCATTAAAAACAAAAAAACAAAAACCTGGAGCTATTGCCTCATCAACTTCCCCAAGAAGTATCCACATGATTGTTGCAATGATTGAGGGTAGTGTAGTAGAGTTGTAGATTAAATTAGCTTTCCTTCACGCAACTAGGAGAAAGCCTTTGCAAGTACATTGCTGGAAAATGAGGACAAGGGTAGCAAATGAGTCATATTACATTTAAACAATTGAGCATTATCTTCCAGAAGGTACATCGTGCTCAGTTCATGCAGATTTAGCATCTTTCAGAAACGTTGCAGGAGAATTTGGAATGGCTTCTGAAATGGAACAGATAGAAATGTCTTTGTTGAGCACATTGAATGAGAAGGAATAAAATGAGACTCCATTTGTGAGAATGAATAGCTTCTCCTTGGTTTCACCATTATTTTTGTTCAATGTCATTGTGCCACATTGTCGACTTAGATGTTCTGAACTTAAATGCCTGAGACATTTTCAAAGACTTCCTTGTCGTTCTGAATTTTGATGAGTACAGTGATCAGTTGTTATTATCTTAGATGCTGCTTGGTGGGTTCTTCCCTTAATGATCTGGGCTGTAAATTTTTGATTATTAACGTAATGGGGAATGTGAACTATGATGAAATGAGGTATCGAAGTTTGGCTATTTGCAGTACCAGTGACAGCCTTGAATAGACTGTTCCTGTCTATGATAAACCTGTTTATGGACAAATATTTCAGCATCTTGTAAAGTCCCTGCTGTGTGAAGGGTCTGTCAGCCTTCCTGTCTGGTTAGACTCTGATCTGTTTGTTACAAAGAAACCTAAAATGTTGCTGCTCTGAGTCTAGCTGGACACAAGAATAAAGTTTATTTGAACACCAGGAAAGGAAAACAGGTCTGTCCTGGCATGTGTACTAAGGTGACCAAAGGATGTGAGTTGGGATGGATCTCCACTGGGGAAGCATGACTTGGCCTCTCGGTGACTGCTGGGAACCTGAGTCCTGGCTGGGGACCTTGGCTTACTGCTGAGTCCGTTGACCTCAGAAAGGAACTTGGGTTGCGTTCTGCAAAGGCTCAGGGAGACAACCAGGAACTCAAGGCCCCAGGCCCAGGGGGTGCACCGATGCTGAGGGCTCCTGGTTGCCCTCTTGTCACTGGCTTTCCTCAGCCTCTGCGCTCTGCACCGCCTGGCTGCTCTCAGTTCGTGGTGCTTCCTATGCAGACATTAAAAGACCCAGCGTCCTTGTTTAGTTACTGGCTAGAGAGGGGATGTGAGCTGATTTGGGGATTACCCAGGCTACAAATAAAGTGGAGTTCATCAAATGGCAAGCTTCGCCTGATATTCCTGTTTATGTGCAGATGCACATCTAACATTTGTGGGGTCCAGGCCAAGAGTGCAAATGGAGGCCTATCTACTAAATTTATAAATATTTAAAATGCATTAGTCGAGCTAATCGCTGTTAGCTAAAATAGGCTCTGTTCTGCTACCTTAACATATATACCTTTGTAGCGACACACATAAACAAATACAAAACTAACATTCAATAATAAAAACAAAATTTCAGTTTTTATGTGACCGAATTGGAAAATTATCAAAGATGATAAAATTTTATCATTATTGTGCAGGTCTGGATGTTTTCTTGATGGGCTGGCAACATTTGGGGATTAAGTAATAAAGTAAAAATAGATGAAATTAATACATTATATTTATTCCACAGAACTTTTTTTGCCTTCTTTTTACCCAAACTGCTAATTATGTTGTTGAAATCAAGATTTTCACATAATATATGTTTTATTGACAGTAATAACATGCAGTGCTATTCAAAGTGTGATCCCAGGGCCCCAGTGGAAGAGACTTCTCTCTCTCTCTCTTTTTTTTTTTTTTTTTTTGAGACAGTCTCACTTTGTTGCCCAGGCTAGAGTGAGTGCCGTGGCGTCAGCCTAGCTCACAGCAACCTCACACTCCTGGGCTCAAGCAATCCTCCTGCCTCAGCCTCTCGAGTAGCTGGAACTACAGGCATGCGCCACCATGCCTCGCTAATATATATATATATATATATATTAGTTGTCCAGCTAATTTCTTTCTATTTTCCTTTAGTAGAGACAGGGTCTTGCTCTTGCTCAGGCTGGTCTTGAACCCCTGAGCTCAAATGATCCACCTGCTTCGGCCTCCCAGAGTGCTAGGATTACAGGTGTGAGCCACCGCGCCTGGCCGAGACCTATCTCATAATGATTTCTAGGGGATGATGATATGAGATGAATAAGATAACTGCTCACTCTCAGTTTCTGTGAGTATCTTCCACGCCCCTTTGGTAACAAAGTGTACAAAAATTCAATACATTTTCTTCAGATAAAAAGATTAAAATAAGCAAAACTTAAGAATTTCATACATATTTTATTTTTCTTCTAAAGTATTGAAAATAATATCTATTCGAAGTAGAATTAAAATCAAAATTAGAAGGAGCATGATAATTTTAAATAAAATTATTTAAAGTTGATATTTTGAGACTTTTATAAAATTTTAATTTTTACATAAGTAATTTTTTTTCATAAGTAAATTTTAAATACGTGGTTTTTTTTTTTTTTTTTTGAGACAAAGTCTCACTCTGTTGCTCAGGCTAGAGTGAGTGCCGTGGCATCAGCCTAGCTCACAGCAACCTCAAACTCCTGGGCTCAAGCGATCCTGCTGCCTCAGCCTCCCGAGTAGCGGGGACTACAGGCATGTGTCACCATGCCCGGCTAAATTTTTCTATGTATATATTTTTTAGTTGGCCAATTAATTTCTTTCTATTTTTAGTAGAGACCAGGTCTAGTTCTTGCTCAGGCTGGTCTGGAACTCCTGAACTTGAGCGATCCTCCCTCCTTGGCCTCCCAGAGTGCTAGGATTACAGGTGTGAGCCACCGCGCCAGGCCAACATGTTTTTATATATTTATTTACAGTTCTTGGGTTCAGTGTGCATCCAGTTGATAGTATTAAGAAGAGGAGTAACTTTTCGTCTAGACACATACACACACGTGTGTGCACACATGCACATTCCCCCCTAGCCCCACAGACTGACTTGAGAGTCCTGTGGCCCATGTTACCAAATATTCCTCAGCCACCACATGCATCTGTTGTGGTTCCTATGTTAATTGAAGAGTGTCAAGGTTGATTTTATTTGTCAACTTGACTGGATCATGAGGTGCCCAGATGTTTGATTATTATTTTCAATATTTTTCTCCAATGTGCCAGACCCTACACTAGATGCTAAAATAAGAAAATGTCCCCATTCTTGGGGAACTTCCAGATTATTAGGACAGATGCATAGCAAAAATTCCCCCTGATTCCGGACTGCTGGGGTAGGCTTTACTAGATAAAGTGGAGTCTTTAGAAACACCTTTGAATTTCTTTATTTTCTGTACCTCAGTCACCTCTTAACAAAGCCTGGCGGTCAAGATTTACAAGGGACTGAAATCTCAAATATAAAGCTATCCAGTGCCACCTTTGTTCTCTGGGTGGGGAGCCACAAGACACCTTACTTAAGAAAGAAAAAAATTACATTGGCTTAATATATTTAAAGTATCCCAATCACCACATTTAAAAACTGTTCTTGTTATGCTTTTAATCACCTGCTTTTAAGAAATGATATGCATGCCTCTGATTCCAGCACCCCCCGACTAACATCATATGACACATGGTACCTGGGCACTCATTGCTAACTGGTCACTTCTACTTTTTGTTGCCTACAAAAGATGTGGATGCAAGTTACAAAGGGACTGTGTGACCTTGAGGAAGTTGCATAACCTCTCTGAGCCTTAGTTTCCTTATTATTTGTAAAATGTAGAAATTACTAGGCCAGTAAATGTTCTGTTTAAATTAAATGGGATGATGTATATAAACAATGCCATTGAACTGTGAATCTGTAAACTTTCGACATTAGGTAAACTGACCTGATTTTTCCTAGGCTTTTCCAACAGGTGAGTCTAATGGGGGGTCATTATAACAATTCCAACTTTGCCCTTGTCCTGGTACAGGGCCTCCAGCAAATTGTAAAGGTCGGTCCCCAACACGTCCATTTCCAACGAGTCTCCCTTTAGCTCATTCATAAAGATAATCAATAATGTTCATTGGCAGATTGCTACCAGGTATGTGCATGATCTCATTTAATATTCACAAAAACCCCATGGGGTTGCCGAAGAGGTAACTGAGCTAGAGAAAGATGAAGTAACTTGTCCAAAGTCACACACCTCAAGTGCATCAGAGTCAGGACTTGAACCCAGGCAGTGGAGACCCCAGACGCTGACCTCCTTAGCACTATTCCCTGTGACTCCCACCTATCACCTGCCAGGTGTCACCACTGCTTCTCTGCAAATTTATATGTAGCAAATGATCTGAGGTTCTGGGACTACCTATGGGAGAGCCAGTCCTCAAGCCCAAGTCCTCTGACTCCTTGTCCAGTGCTCCTTTCATCGCCAGCATTGGGATATGGTGTCCAAAGGGCCATTCGGTGGCCCGGTTCATCAGGCAGCTGTCTGCCTTCTGCTAATTGCCGTTTCCTATCGCGTTTGAGCTGTGCAGGATTGCAAAGCTAAACTCCAGCTTATGGAATGTTCCTTTGGGAGCTATCAATTTGCTCTACTGAAAGCAGATCCAAATATTTGACCAAGTTTTCTTTTGAGCCTTGGGATTCCCCTTAAATGTAGAAATTATTCAGAATGGAGCTTACTCTGTATGAAGGAAAAACAGATTTGTTTGGAAAGTAATTTAATGTCTGACCAAAACACAAACCCTCCACTGTTAGGCTTTCTTCCTGTCTATAAAATCTCCTTTCCTCTGGGAGCTGCGCTTTCTCACTTGCTGGACATCAAAATGAGATAGAATTTGGTGCCACCTTCTGGCCCAGTCACTTCTTTGAATCTCTGGGAATTGTTTGGGAGGAATCCTAGAGAGGACAACCTTTTTTCCTTATTAATGAGGCCAGGGTGCTGGTGCATTTAGGCAATTAGTGGAGATGGTCTGCACACTTGGCCAGACTCTGGCTTCAGCGTGTTTAAATTTTGCAGGTGTGCTTCTTAATTAAGAAGGGATTTTGCCAGAGGGGGAAAAGAAGCCAAGTGAATTCCTGCAGTGGGCTTTCTGCCTTTAGGGGTGACTGGTAGTCTTTTTAGATTAAGTAGGTTGGCCCCTAAAGGCTTCCTAAAAAAAAAAAAAAAATGGAAAAAGTATTTGTTGATCCTCTATCAGTAGAAGAGAGGAAATGAGTTTGTTGTTTGGAAGAAGGATGACTGGCGATAGCTTTCACTTTTCACATTCTAATAGCTTCATGGTCATGCTCCTCATTAAAATGTGAAAGCCAAGAGCTAGTGGCTGGGGAGTTAATTACTGATCTGAGATAGTTTCAGAAAACATTGTCAGGAGCTTGCCTAGCTACAAATAATGACCACAATTGATGGCTGGGAGAAGGTGATTTTGTACAATGGAAATTCCGACTGCAAACAGTAACATCCATTTATTTCCAGAATGTGAAAGGATTCAGAAGAATTGGCATAGATTATCCTGTCTCAGGCAGATGTGCCTCAAGGAGTCACAGTACTGCCAAGTGAAGACAGGGGCTGAGATCTGAGCCCAAAAATTCCACTTGAATCTCCTTTAGTCTCAGTCTCTGGACTTGCCCTATCCAGATAATTTAATCAATTCTTCAGTTAATCCTTCAGGTATAAATATAATGTCAAATATAAGTAGAAACATAATTAGGGAATAAGAAAAAAAATTTTAAATGGTCAGTGGGATTTTAGGGGCTTATCTTAAAAAGTTCAGAGAGGCTGAAATCAGGGCTGCTGTGTACAGGTGTGCAGGTTGTGTACTGTCCAACTTCAGGGAGCATTGCGCACACAACGAGAATTCCAGATGTGTGTATTTGTTAGGACAATTTTTCTGGCAAATAGCTGTTAAATATCTTCGGGGAAGGAAGACTTTTATCTAATTTGCATACACACGGAAGAACAGGGAGCATAGATTTTTCAATAAAAACAAATGTTAGCACATTTTTTTACTTAAGAGGAAAATACTCTTATGTGTCTAATATACAAAATGTATCTGTGTTAAATGAATAAAATACCTGGCCCCAGGAGGCATTTGAGTTTGTAACCTATGCAGTAAAAAGACCTATGAAAATGTTGTTTGAGGGGATCTTAATAGAAAAACCTGCAAAGAAGGAACAGAATACCTCGGTAGGAAAAAGAGTTTCAATGGTGCTTCGGAAGTCCCATGCTGCATCCGAATTTATAATCCAGCCACTGGGGAAAGTCTGGAGAATGGGATCCTCCGCTCCCAGGTGCCAGGATTCTGGTGTGTGTGCCCCTGGTGCCCTGTCATCAAAGCATGGGTCATCCCTTTGGCCGTTTCCTGCACTGGTGGCCTTGGGGACAGATGTAAGTTTCCCTTGGCACCTAGTAGGCATTTATTCAAAACCCACTGACTGTGCCACCCTGCTGAGAACCTGCATCCTGAATAGAAGCAGGAAAGGGACCCTGGATGGTGCCTGGACTTGAAGCACAGAGTCAACTGGGAGAAGAGAATCCTGTTATTTGGAATTCTTAGATTGCAAGCCGTGGGAACCCATCGGGGTAATTTATGCATGAAAGGAATGCATCGCAGGGTTATGGGTCTATTCCTAGGATAAAAGGAAACTCTCTGGAGCCTCTTTTTTGCACAGGATGGGCCCCAGGCAGCATCCAGGTAACAGGAACTAATTCTTTAGGACTCCACCTTGTCAGGATTCATGGGCTCTACTTGTTTTCTGTCCTTGGGTCACTTGATTCAAGAGCTGAGAGAAACAGCGTCTGATTGGCTTTCGTTGATGCCACTCACCCACCTCGTGGCTAGAGGAGGGTGGGGAAACTTGATTGACAGTTTCAGCCAGACTGCATGCATTGGTGGCAGGGCGGGTGTCACAAAGGAAGGGGGCCTGCATGCTGGGGAGACACACCCTCAGTAAATGATGGCTCTGTATGCAGTGCTGTGTGTCAAACACCTGCCACAGCCTCTCTGTCTGGGTTTTAGCGGACGTCAGACTTCTCCCCTCTCCACCTTCAGCCCACAGTTACCCCAGGTAGGTGCCTCCCGAGCTGGCTATCCGTGTGTGGCATTGAGGGTGAGAAGAAACTTCCGAGTGCTTGGCGATGCCAACCTCTGCTCGGTCCTGCCTTCTCTATCTCTGTTGTCTCCATCTTCCCAGTTGGAGCTCTAACTTCCATAGGCTTTGGAAATTTGGCATCAGGAGTAAGAGTATAGTAACAATAGCTATTATTTATTGCTTACTCCAAGAGTTAGGTAATGTGTTGAGTAGTTTCCCGGCATTATTCCATTTGATCTCCCATCTAACACAGAGATTCTCATTCTACCTATGTTGCAGGTAATGAGGCTGACATTTAGCGATTAAATAACCAAGTGTCAGTAACTGAGAGAGCTGAATTCAAATCCTAATCTGACTGGTCCAAGACCTATGGTTTCGCCCACCATGAGGTACTCTGTCCCTAGCTGACAGATTCCCCTGGCTGCATAGAGAAGCCCGAGAACTCTGTGAATAAACTTCAGCCATTTCTTGGTCTCTGGATTATAGTATTTTTGGGTACAACTTGTCTAGTACATTCTAGTTCACTGGAGGCTTGGAATTTTGATCATCAAATGTAATTATTTGTGTTAACATACTTGGCAATGATGTTCTTTCCCTACCTGAATTATAAGAAGACTCAGAGGTCTGGATTCAGCCCTACAATGCCTCATGCTGTTATAGTTCATGTCCTAAGCAAGGTGAGTTAACAAGTGCCATCTGCCAGGGTTGTTTCCTTATTTGCTAAGTTTTTATTGGGCAAACAGATGATATAGTATATCTTCATAAATCTTATTCTCTGTAAAGGACTGTTCTTCATTTTGGGATTATATCCTATCCGTCTGCACCTTTTGGTAATAAAATGCCCTATCCTGTATGAAAAGATGACACTAATAAATGATAAGTTTTATTTTTTGATTAGTAATATAAGAAATTTATGCCATTCACAACTATCCCTGTGCTATATTTTTTTTGGGGGGGGTGAAATTTTGAAATGTTACCCTTTCATGAAATATAAATTTTAAACCACTATCCCGTATGGCCTTACCTGCTAAAGGTAAAGTAAACATGTACATTTATATGATGCCAAAATCGAAGAATGTAAAATGGAGTAAAATAAAACAAAAAAACTTCAGAAATAAGTAGACATAGAGTAGAAAAATATGTCAGTTTACTATTAATACTTCATAGGACCAAATATTCTATCTTTTTCATCTTAGCTGTTTTGGTGGGAGTATTGTGTGAAGTATATTTATTAAGGTCAGTTATTTATCCATTTTCCAGTTATAAGACATTTAGGTTGATTTCAGTTTTGTTTGCTATGATAAGCAATGTTATATTGAACATTCTTGTATAATCATCTTGTTTTTTCTATTATTATTTTTATTTTAATACATTTCTATGAGACTGACGCGCTACCTACTGTGCTAACGAGGCACCTATTTTTATTTTAATACATTTCTAATCCAGAAATGTAGAGTGAATAGTGTAAGGACACTTATAATCACACTTCTTCCATGTTTAATAATTGCTACTATTTTGCTCTACTTGTTTAACCTATTTTTTTGCTAAATTCAAGGTGAATTAGACATCAAAGCATTTTGTTTCCTAAATATCTCATATTGCATCGCTAGAAAATGAAGATGTTTTTCTGCATGACCACAATTCCATATCACACCTAATGACCTTAACAGTAGCTCCTGAATATCATCTAATATCCTGCTCACATTCAATTTTTCTTAATAGTCCACCAAATGTTTTTCAAATCAGAATCCAATAAAGGACTCCACATTGCATCTTACATTTGGTTGTTATGTCTTGTTCTCTAAACTCTCTTTTAATCTGGGATATTAATATCATCCACCCACTTTATTTTTTCTAGTGATGTTGTCTGGAAGATATCAAACCAGTGTCCTGTGGGATGTCCTATCTTTTGGATTCCTTATGATGGTGCTTTATTTGCTCCTCTATTGCCTAAATTTCCCAGAAACTGGATGTTATGTCTAAAGACTTGAATAGATTCAGGATAAAATTTTGGCAAGAATATTTGGTAGGTGTACTACGTGTGTACTTCACATTTCGGTACAACAAACACGTGATGCCTGTTTGTCCCACTGGTTACTGGCTTAAGATAGGAGCAGTCATATTTCTGCACCGTGAGGCTGCTTATTTTCTCCAGCAGACAGAAAGTGATCTGTGGAAGGATCTGTTGACACCATGCAAGTGTCAAGTTCCCCAACACTTCTCCAATTGTTGATCCTTGTCTCAATCAACTGTTTTATTTGGGGTTTTCAAAATGTTGATTTGCAAATTCTATCATATACTCTGCATTGATTAGCTGACATTCTTCTGTAGAGACTTCTTCCAACTACTGAGCTTATAAGTTACCCTAAGATATAGCTGATGCTAGAAATGTAGGATAAATGCTTAATTCTTTACCCCAAATTACCAATCTTTAGATAAGGAGTGAAATTATAGGTGCTTCCAAAGATGGCAGATGAGTTTAAGTTTTGTTTTGTTGGCTCCCTTCTTATGCATCAGTATGGACTCATATATTTTTAAATATTTGCTGTGTTTCAATCAATTACAGCAAGTATTAGTTTTGACTCTTCACTTGTTTCAAATTGGGGCATTGGGTCCCCCTTCAAGTTGGCTCATATATCTTCTGGACATGAACCCATTGCTCATTAAATGTTTCTTTGCTTTCTGGAACAATAGTATGACCTAGATTGAACTGGTCTTCTTGTGAACAAATGATAATGATTATCTAGCATTAATTCTTAAAATCAGAATTGTTGTATTATGCGCACTTAAAATTTTAAAAGATAATGTCAAGTTGACCTCCAAAATACAGAAGCAATTCACCCTCCTACCTGCACCATGGGAATACCACAATTACCAGATGTCCCTTCTCTTTAGTTAGTGCTTGAGATTATTATACTTTAGTAATGTTTCCAATCAAGTGGGTAAAAATGGTATTTAATTGCTGTTTCAATTTCCTTTTCTCTAATTACTAGTGATGTGGAGCACATTTTTGTGTATGTTTATTTGCCAATTGAAACTTTGATTTCTTTTCTTTGGGTCCTTATATATTTTACCTATTTTTGAATGGGTGGCTTCCATCAGTTTTTTAGAAGTTCCTACTAAGTCATTTAAAATAAATTCCAGCAGAGTTCTTGTTAGCAAGTACCAAGATAGCTTGTTCTCCGTTGCCTCCACTGGGTGTCACTGTTCACCTGCTTAGAGAATAGAGAATCGTCCTGGGTAGAGCGGAAGTCAGTTTGTGATTAAAACAACTGTAGATGACTGGTTGTCCCTCCTTCTGCTTGACCTCCCACCATCAGCGTCTGAGAGTTCCAGGTGCTCCAAGTTCTCAGTAGCACTTGGTATTTTCTATCTTTTTGATCCCAATCATTCTGGTGGGAGTAAAGTGTGAGGCCTGTTTATTAAGGTCAGTTTTTTAGTGTGGGGGTGTTGAGGTTTCAATTTCCTGCACCCCTGAAAAATCAAAGAGATGCAGCATTTGGAAAAGAAAGCAGAGGTGAAAAAAGGAATTTCTAGGGCTTAACACATTTCTTAGTCGATGCACTACTATTTAGGAAAAGGTGTAAGTGAGATTTCACTCTGTTGGAAGACATTTTTTAAAGACCCCCCCCCCCCATTCATCCACGTTAGTGAAAAAATAGAAAAGAAACTCAGTGCACTTCACGTCCTTCTTAATTTTCAAAGTGATAATTACTTGATTAATTCTGACTTTTTAAAAAGTCCATGCCTACTAAAAATGTCAAATAATAAAAGTTGTCAAATAATAATAATAAAATAACATAAATAATAATAAAAAATGTCAAATAATAAAATGAAAACAGAATTCTGATAAGATGCATCTGAAGCATCATGAACGGTGGCCCAGTTGCTGGCTCTCTTTTCCTCCACTTTGTTCTCAAATGGGGTCGAGCGGAACAGTTTGCCTGTTTAGGGGAGAAAGGGAATACACGTGGAGGGATGGGCAAGGCCGCTGGGAAAAGGTAGGCGCGCCACATCAAGCTACCCGGTTCTGGGAAGCAGAGGGAGGGGCCCAGGGTCACCTGATCCTCCTCGCTCCTCTGTTTTCCTGGATCCGTCACAGGGAGCTCCCCAATTCCCGGCGGACCGAGCCCTCTCCAAAGCCCAGAGCAGGCTCCTGCTGACAGGTGGCGCCCGCAGGCAGCGGGAACGCGCGGGCCTGGCACCTGCACCTGGCTGCGGGCTCCGGTGCAGTAGATACCTCCAGCCCGTGTTCTCCGTGGTCAGGTTTTGGTATCCCGCTTAGTACATCGTGACGGGGTTTCGATATATCGATCGGAAAGTAGCATCTGCAACCACAAGCAGCGTTACCTCTACAAAACCCTCAGGTGGGCTTCGTTCCCGGAGTCTGAGCAGAGGGCACAGAGGGTTTCCCAGAGCTCCCTGGCTCGGCGGTGTGGCCGTGTCCGGATCCCCTTCGCTGGCGGTGGAGGGGTGCAAATAGCGAATGAAATCTATGGCAAGCTCGTCTCCATGCCGAGCTACGCTGCCGGAGCTCGACGTCGTCCTGAGACCGAACCACGTGTGCCCCACGGTTTATGAGGTTTATGTAAAGAGCTCCTTTCACAGAGTCCCCTCCGAGGTCCTCTGTGATGAATTCTCTCCATCCCCTACCACCCCGATGCTGCCTTGGTCCCCTAAAATGTCCCAGGCATTGTGTCCTAAGGAGAAGGGGCAGGAACTGGGGTAAGTTCTTCTGGTTGAGAATCTCATGAGACTGTAATCTGATGAGAGCTACCTATGTGCGGTCGGCTCACCACAGCGCATGCCTAGATGAAGGGGTGTGCCCCTCTGGGGTCCACTGACCCTGAGAGAGAGGCCCACCCGTGCACTCGGGCCAGAGTGGCCTGGGGTGTCGGGGGCTCACACCGTGGTGGTGTTAGCAACAGTTGCACTCCTCTCCCTTAGACTCCCATTGGGCGGTGAAGTCGCTAAGAGCAGGCACAGCCTTTCTCCTTTTCCTCTTGTTAACACAGCGCTCTCTTTAAACCACCCTCAAAGAGCTGGTGACTTACAGAATGGGACGAGGAGAAAGGGGAGTGGAGATCCCTCCCCCCCCAGTGAGTCAGAAGCTGTGGGCTCCCGATACCGCCTTCTACTTGGGCCACCAGAGAAGGATCCACTGCCTGGGACTTGTCCCCGAGAGTGAGCGAGACTGGAGAGGGAGGAGGAGGGGCCGTCCATCTGTCCCCTGCCCTTCTCCTCAGTTCTCCAGGCCTTGGTGAAACATTTCATTTTTTCCTTTTCACTCCTTGCCTGATATCTCTCAGGAGCACTGTGTTGTCCACATTCTCAGGCCGTGAACTTTGTCTCCTAGGCCTCAGCCAAGAGCAACCAATGAGTAGACGTTGCTGACATATTTCAGTCTTGTTGCCTGACATCCTCGGACGCTAACTCTTATCTTGCCAAACCTGTTTTTTCTTCCTTAAAATGTAGGAAACTGATGATACCCATGTCCTAGGGTTGTTTGGGGTGTTAAATAAGAGCACACATGTAAAGAGCCCAGGGAAGTGTCTGCAGCCAAGTGCAAATGACAACGGGTTAGCTGTTGTCTTTTTGTCCCTCAATAGAATGGCCAAGGCCATCTCTTGCACCTAGGAGATCATCTTCCCTGTCACTTCCATCTTCTCTATTGAATTACCACCTGTCCTTTAACTAGATAGCATCTGCTGTGTGAAGTTTGCTTCCTTCTCTCTCCAAGCAATTTCTTCCTCCTCTAGTATTTATTTTCTCTACCACTATATTAGTTTGTTTGGATTCCATAAGAAAATTCCACAGAAAATGGGTAGCTTAAACAAGAAAAATTTATTTCTCATAATTCTGGTGGCTGGAAAGTCCAAGATCAAGGAGGACAGGTTTGGTTTCTGCTGAGGTCTCTCTCTTTGGCTTGTGGTTGGCTTCTTTTTTTGCTATGTCATCACATGGCTTTTCTGTGTGCACAAGAGACATCTCTGGTGTCTCTTCCTCTTCTTGAAAAGACACCAGTCCTATTGGATTAGAGACCCCTTTCCCATGACCTCATTTATCTTTAATTACCTCTTTAAAGGGCCCATCTTCAAATACAGTCATATTGGGGGTTAGAACTTTACCATGTACATCTGTGGGGGTACACAGTCCATGACAACCACTCATGTGGTACTCATCACATGCTAGCTTGCTTTGGAATAATCATGTGTTCATCATCAAATATAACTAAAATAGTTTTGCTAGATTAGTTAATTATTTTGCATCTATAACTCCGTCCCACTTCCATGGGCGTAGTATATTTCCCTGCCCCTTGACTTTGGTTTTGACCATGTGACTTGCTTTGGGCAATGGGAAGCCAGCAGATGTGAGCAGAGTCTTAAAAAATGTGCTTCTTTCTGTGGTTAGAGTCCCCATTGTCAGCTATTGCCTTTCTCCATGAGCAGAACATGCCTCAGTAGCTTCTAGTCCAAGGAGGATCAGAGACATGTTAAGTGGTCCTGGACCCAACCCACATCCTGAAACCAAGCCCAGCCGAATTTCCAGTGAACCTGCAGGTGTGTGTGTAAGGTACTAATGCTTATCGTCGAATGTCTGTGAGTTCGGGAGTGGTTTGTTATGCAGCATTGTTAAGATAACAGCTGACCAACACAATCCTAAGTATTTATTGAATTCTTACCATGTTCCAGAACCAATGCTAAACAGTTTAAGTTCGTATGTGTCTCATTTAGTTGTTACAAGACCCCCTATGATGTAGATGAGTTTATTTCCTTCATTTAATAGATGAGGGAATTGAGACGCAAAGAGATGAAGTGCCATGGCCGGGGCCACGCAGCCAGGCAGGAGTAGAACCAGGACCTGAACCCAAGCCAGTCTGATGCCTGCGCTAAATGTGCCCCGTGCTGTGAGCTTCAGGGGAACACAGAAATCATCGCTTTCAAAGCTAGGAATGGAATTTCCTGGTTTCTGTCTTCCCCTTTAATGATCTTTTCTACAACACAGAGAGCTACTATGTGTAGCATCCATCTTCCCAAACTACCTTGGGGTAGGAGAATGTGGACCTAGTAGCTCCTTTTTAATTGTCTGGACCAAGCTCCGTAGAATTGTTTTCATTCTGAGACGCTGCAGTGGCAAGAGGCATCCTGCTAGTATTGTATATGTTGCAAGCAGCTTATTTGCTCTATAGGATGAATTTCCCCAATCTCTCACCAACTGCAGTTTTCAATAATTCTCCCACACTTGCCTTCTGTACCTTGCCTTCCCAGCGGACAGTACAGTACTTCTTTACCCTTGTCTCCTCTACCCCCCTTCTTCTTTCTCGGTCTTTTTTCTACCTGTTTGCTGAGTCTCGGTTTGGGGGCATACGGTTGAATCAATTAATAGAGGATTTGCAGAATCACAAGTGCAGTTATTAAAGGACGGTGTAATTAACTTCTTCAGACTAATTGAAAATTTTCATTTAGAAGGAGCAGTCAAGTGCCTCCTTGCTTAAACGGCTTTCTCACATAAAACAGCCCTCATGAAAAGGTTCTTTAATGTGTATCCATAAACCAGACACCTCTGAGGCTGCTGCAAAACTTTGGGAAAAGAAATCAGTCATTTCTCTCTCTCTGTCTTACGCCATCCTTAGAGTTTCATTTTTTTGTTGTTGTTTTTGAGACAGAGTCTCGCTTTGTTGCCCAGGCTAGAGTGAGTGCCGTGGCGTCAGCCTAGCTCACAGCAACCTCAAACTCCTGGGCTCAAGTGATCCTACTGCCTCAGCCTCCCGAGTAGCTGGGACTACAGGCATGTGCCACCATGCCCAGCTAATTTTTTCTATATATATTAGTTGGCCAATTAATTTCTTTCTATTTATAGTAGAGACGGGGTCTCACCTCTTGCTCAGGCTGGTTTCGAACTCCTGACCTCGAGTAATCCACCCACCTCGGCCTCCCAGAGTGCTAGGATTACAGGCGTGAGCCACCGCGCCCGGCCTATCCTTAGAGTTATACATACAGCTTCCGCTATATTGTGCTACTTCTCAAGTCACAGAACATGGTCAGGAGAAATGGATCAGATGAAAGAGGGTCTGACATGATGTGAGTTTTGACTGGGAAGGTGAAGAAAGGAGAGAAATGGTGTGGCTCTTGTCTGGCATCTAACGTTACCTCTTCTGGGGCTAGCAGGAGATTTCCATTTGGAAAGCATTAAGGAAATTCCCCTCCATTTCCACCTGGGGGGCACACCTTTGGTTGTCTTTGCGTAGGCCCTTTGGGGCGGGTTTTTTTCATCCTCAGGCCCCAGGGCTGCCCACATGACCCAGGTCTGTTCATCAAATGACTTACTTCCTTGTTGCAGGAAGTGATTGGCTCAGGTGTTAGCAAGTGAGTCCCCAAAGGGACCCATGAAGCGCTATGGGAGACCTCCGCTGCGAATACGAGCAGAGAAACTGGGCTGCCAGCACATCTGCTAGACCCAGCGGTAGCCACGCAGCTCCTGGGGAGGGAAGGCACACCCGAGAGTGAAGCTGGCACCTAGGAAGGTAGGGCCGTGGAGTCGATGCCACAGGAACCATTTGAGGACTTGGATCCTTCTCCAAATTAGCTTCTACCCCTGACCTTTCCAATTGTATGTGTCAAGCTATTTATGGCAATTTTTTTCACTCTTAACCCAGATTGGGCTGGTTGTATCTCTTCCAACTCAAAGAGATTGTCTCATAGGGCAATTATATAATACAGTGCTGACTTGGGGTGACAACCAGAGTCAGGCTGTGCCAGTCATCACAGGTGGAGACATGCGTGCGCCACACCTCTCCAGCAGGCTTTAGAAACCTGGGGGGCTTTGAGTGTCACTTTTTCTGAAGGATACTTGAGGGCAGTAGCCAGGGACACACTGTCCTGGACTGTCACTCCTGCAGGCGTACTCTGAAGTCCAGCAGAATGGCCATGCTCTTGGGCTTGGCAGCCAGAGGTTTCAGTTTGAAGTCTTGTTCTGTCACCTTCAGGAAGCGTGACTTGGGGGCAAGTGAATGTCCCTCTCTGGCCTTGGTGTCTTCACGTGGAACGTGGGAATGGTCACAGTTTCCATTTCGTGATGGTGCGCTGAGGGCTCCCTGGCTCCTGTGCTTAGCTCCTTGCTTGGCTGTAGTTAGGTGATAAAAATGTTGGCTACTATTGCCGTAGGCAGGGCTCCTATTAATCACTGTATTTAATGGAGAATTAGGGCAGTCAGAAGTGACTCGGCCACAGGAGCCCATCAGTGAGGACTTTTAGTAAGGAGAAAGTCAGTTGTATCGATACACTTCCATTAACCACTTGCTCATTCAAGCTCTTAACAGGGAAGTCAGTTTGGATTTCATGGTCATAATAACATCAACCGATGCTCACTCGGCGACAGCACCGTGCACGAAGCTTCAGCAAGCTTCATTGGAGTCGTCCCTTTGGAGCCGTGGGTGCAGATGGGTTTAGGTGCCACCAGAGGGCACAGGCTGCAATGAGAAGATTCCAGTGGGTGGCCGCGGGGGTTCTCAGTCCAGGAACACTCGGGTGATGGAAAAACTGTCTGACAGCTATGAGCAGCAGGGTAGCAGTCTGCAGCCTAATACCTGCAGGCAAACTTGAACTTCAGCTGAATGATAAGGATCTTTGTTTAATCCTTACAAGAAGCTCCAAGTGATAGATGTTATTTATTTATTTTTTAAATTTTACACTAAGAGGAAACCTGCTTAAGAGAGGTTGTGTCACTTTCCCGAGGTGGCACCTAGCCCATGAGAGGTGAGACTGGGATGAAAACCGAGGTCTCCCACTGCCTTAACCACTGAGCTGTGCGGCTCTGTGCTTGACTGGGCTTCAGTAGCCGGAGGAGGAAATGCCAGCCCCCACTGATGGGCTGTGTCGGCCTCTCTTTCAGAAGAGCCCCGATTTCCCTCTGGCAGGATAAGGATAAGCCATTCTTGCAAGAGGATGTTCTAGGTGGTTTTGTGGTTTCCATCTTCTAGTGGCTAGCAATGGGTAGTGGATCAGTTACTCGTCCAACAAAATACTGATCAACTTAAAGGACACCTTCAGATCTGCCGAGCGTTATGATCCTATGCACAGATCCGGGGGGCTGATGCTGCATACTTTAAGTTCACAGGAGCAGAAACGGGAGGCCTGCATTCGAATCCTGACCTCTCCATTCTACCTAGTATGACTTTGTCCCAGTTACCTGGCTTCCCTTGGCCTCAGTTTCCTCAGCTGTCAAGTGGAGAGCCTGAAGACACTTATGTCTACACTGGGCAGCTGTGGGCCAGGGCTGGAGCAGTGCAGCGTGCCCGGCATGCGCACACACTCAACCGATGTTAATTCTTACCAGGACCTCAGCCCCGTTCTTTGATTCCCGCCGTGGGTGGGAGGGAAGGACCCAGCTTCCCTCCACACTGGGGCCCCCCCCCCACCCCCCCATGGAGGCTTCCTTTCCTCTTCCCATTGTTCTCTTAGACATGCGGGGAAATAGCAATTTAATTTTGAAATTGGCATTTATCTTTGCCTCTCTACCTAGGCCCCGTTTGGTGTTTACCTGCAGAAGCTCTTTGGTTAATAATATGCTCTTGGATTGCTGTTGAGCGTTGATGGGGAGGCAGGCGGGAAAACAGCACTAAGTAAAGTAAACACAGCCATAACCTTTTCTTCTCTCTGCCTCTTGTGCTGCCCGAGAGGAGCACACAGCTTCCCCGCTCCCGTCGCTAACTCGTAAGTGGAAGGAGCAGGGAATAAATATCAGGGCGCCCGAGGAGGAGAGGCGGCTGCTGCAGAGTCCGGCAGTGTGCGTGAGCCTTAACGTGGTGACCGCTTCCCCCTTCTGCAGCTGCAGGTGCAGGGTGACCCCCCAGCACACCTGGACCCAGAGATGGGGGGCTCTAAACCCCCACGATGGCTGAGGTTGCTTTCCATTTGGGGAAGGTGGCATGTCACAGGGGGTGGAAAATGTGTAAAATCAGCAGGTGCTGGCTTCTAGGGTGTGTGTCCCACCGTCGGGGCAGATGGAATTGAGAGTGGACTGATATCTTCGGAAAGGTGTGCAGGGTGGTGAAATGAGCCCTGGATAAGGGGGCAGGACAAGTGGGCCCTTTTGTCCTGCATTGGCCACACGCACACCCTCTGTGTGATCCAAAGGAAGTCAGGTTTCCTTTCTGGACTTTCTTCTATAAATGAGCAGCTGGGGTTAGTTCTCAAAAGCAACAGCTGACATTTATCAAGCACTGTCCAAGGCATGATCGAAAACCCTTTATATGTATTAACTTATTTGATTCTGGGGACAAGCCACTTCCCGCTGGGCAGACAAGGCCGTCTGGCTCCAGATACTGCGACCCCAGTCACGCGGCCATGTTGCCTTCTCAATGGGATCTCCATGTCCGCACACGGATCTAATATACTATCTCTGCTCCAGGGCAGATGTGAGGATCAAATACACAACTGCATGCAAAGCACCTCCATTTCTCTTGGGACCCAATCTCAGTAACTGGTTCTGGTGGGTTTACTCACCCTTACTCCGTAGGTGGACACAGGCCTCAGGCCTGACCGATTATAGTTCCACATTCCCTGGCTACAGAGATTGGTTTGGGCGTGGTCAGTCACCCAGTTATAAAGTTAAGCCAGTTGCCAGATCACAACTCGACAACAGTATCAGGAAAGGGCTCTGGCCCAGGGGCTGTCAGTTTGGCAGGATGTGAGCCTGTGCCCCTGGGCCTCCACCTGCTTGAGAAAAAGAATAGAAAGAGGGAGGAGGAGGGAGAGGGAAAAAGGGATGGACAGAGAGTGAGAGGGACAGAGAGAGAGAGATTATTCCTATGACATCATTAAAACCCCTGGGTTCTGCCATGACTAATTAATTATTTGAGCAATAACCCACCTTTTATGCTTAAGATAGTTTGAACAGGGGTTTTTCTTTTTTTGCCACTTGAAACTGAAAAAGTTGTGACTTGCATACATCATATCACTGATCCTGACACAAAAAAGAGGGGTCGTGGATTAGAGAGCTGCCCTTTGCCACACGTGTGACTATTGCTCTAGATCTTTGTTTCTCAGCCTCAAGCATGATTTCCATTTGGGGCCAGATAATTGTTTGCTGTGGGGGGCTGTCCTGGGCACTGCAGGATGTTTAGCAGTGTCCCTGGCCTCTTCCCACTAGATGCTAGGAGCACCTCCAGCCCCTGTAGTTGTGAAAAGTAAAAATGTCCCCAGACACTGCCAATGTTTCCTGGGACAAAACTGCCCCCGGGTTGAGATGCACAGGTCTAGAAAATCGAGATTGAGTTTCTCTTACAGCTTGTTTCTTGGATCTCATTTTTTTAAGTAGGAGTTAGGAACATGCTTGGGAGTGAGGTTGAGGTCTTTCAGAGCTTTTGTGCCCGGCAAACGTGATCAATGGCAACAGGCTTCAAGAATTAGGGAGCCTTTGCCATCGATCCATCACAGCCCGGGGCACAAGTGCTCTGTGTTTGGGAGTGCTTGTGATGAGCGAGGGAATCAGCCACTGAAAGGTTGAGCCATTTAGCTTTGAGGCTGTCAAGTGCTTCCCGGTAAGAGCACTT
Source organism: Mirza zaza (assembly GCA_008750895.1). Lineage (NCBI taxonomy): Eukaryota > Metazoa > Chordata > Mammalia > Primates > Cheirogaleidae > Mirza > Mirza zaza. The sequence goes on from VSMD01034449.1 coordinate 37,891, forward strand.
GATCTCTGGTTACAGTGCATGTCACCAGAGGTGGCCATGAGCCCAGCCACCTGGCATGGTCACTAATGGCTTCAGCAGAGAGTGTCAGGGCTGCAGACAGAGCACAGATGAGAATGGCGTCCTGCAAGATCCCCAGATTCACTGCCTTTCACAGAAATTTTATATCTAAATGACCCTGTAACTAATCTCAAAGTAAATTACCTCTGCTCTTTGCCTAGCTACTCCTACTCAGCTAAAATGTCACCTCCTCGGGGAAGCCATTCCTGATATCCCATCCCTAGGAGAAGCCAAGATCCCATGTGTGATGGACACTGTCGGAACTCTGCCACCTCGCCCAAGGTCCCACTGACTGCTCTGTGTGCCTCCCCCTGGGTTTTGGGCTTCTGCTCCCCACCGCCGGCACCTGCACGTCTGCACTGGAGGATTCCTCTTGGGCTGCTTTGCCCACAACCAGAGAGAGTTAGAAGTGCCTGGGTTTGTGTCTCCCAGATGGTTCTTTGCCAGGGACCGTGGGTAACGGAGTACGAGGGTCTGCCTTGCCGGCCTCAGGTTGGATAACTGAGGCTTATTTTGCATTGCTGAGTCCCCTGTGGGGTCCTGGGTCCCCCAGAGCTGCTCTCTGTCTGACACTGGGAGAGGCCAGCCTATGCATGGCCTCCCTCCCCTTCCCACTCCTGTTTCTGCCTTTGCCTCCTTCTTGGTCTTCCCTGAGGGGCACTTTCTCCATACATCACTTCCCCGTGGAGATACTCCACCTACAACTCCCCTTTATTGCTCTCCTAACACTGCTCACTCCTCCTTTGCACCCCTTATCAGAACCTTAACATAGACAGTTATTTATTGCTAGTCTCCCCAATTAAACATACCCTCCATGAAGCCAAAGATAATTGTCTTATTTATTATCAGATCTCCAGGACCTGGTCTAGGACATGTTCCCTATTATTGTTAGTTTATCAATAGTTATTTATATCCTAGTCCTAGCTCTCTTATTAATAGACAATAAGCTATTTGAAGGTAGGACCTGTGTCTGATTAACTTTATTTATTTATTTATTTTTTTGAGACAGAGTCTCATTTTGTTGCCCAGACTATAGTGAGTGCCATGGCGTCAGCCTCGCTCACAGAAACCTCAAACTCCTGGGCTCAAGCAATCCTGCTGCCTCAGCCTCCCGAGTAGCTGGGACTATAGGCATGTGCCACCATGCCTGGCTAATTTTTTCTATATATATTAGTTGGCCAATTAATTTCTTTCTATTTATAGTAGAGATGGGGTCTCGCTCTTGCTCAGGCTGGTCTTGAACTCCTGAACTCAAACGATCCACCCACCTCAGCCTCCCAGAGAGCTAGGATTACAGGCGTGAGCCACCATGCCTGGCTCTGATTAACTTTATATTCTCCACTTCACTGTGGCACTTCATCTGCCACTGGGCTTTACTGACATGAGATCAGTAGACATTATTGAATGAATACATGATATTGATTACTAATATTGATTGGGCACTTTTGGGTGTAGGGGAAAACCTCATCTTTTTCTTCTTCTGATCTTAGGTTCATTGGCTGTGGCTTCTGTAACAAAAGGCAGATTAACAAGAGCAAAAATACACACTATTCAAGTTTTATATGACATAGGAGCATTCTTGAGGAAGTGAAGACCTGACGAAACATTTAGACGTCAGTGTTGGTTATAGTGGGTTTGACAAGGAGTGGACAGTCGTGGAGAAATAGGGCAGGGCAGAGGGGGACGAGGTAAATGTAATAAACTGGGCGAACTGAGCAAGGCTGCTGGCAGATGCCTTCCTGTGTCCCTGTGTCTTGGGTGGTGAGGATGCTCCCCTCCCCCGGGCTCAGGGAGGGCACCTCCCCCATGAGGTCGTATGACCTGCTTTAGGGCTAGGGTGGGTGGAGATCCCTCCTAGGTTCTGTGACCTGCTTCAGGGGAAGGTCAAAAAATCTTTCCTGCACATGCTGTTCCTCAAATTCCTTTAGCTTTAAATGTTCAATGTGCCAAGGTGCCATGTTTTGGGGTAGTGTGTTCTGCACCCCACCAGTGGCATTGTGTTTCGCTCTTCATCTGCAACTTCTCATTGGGTCCTTGCAGCAACCCTGTGAGAGAGGAACATTTATCTTCCTCACCTTACAGATTGGAGCCGAGGTGCAGGGGGCTCAGGGTCCAAGGACACTGCTACTGCACGACAGAGACTTGGAGTTGGATTGTGTCAACGGCAAACCCCGTAGTCTTGCTCACTTCCTTAGTGGGAAGGAATTCTCGGTGGTATGTTACTGTGAGTCATTCACTCTCTTAAACTGCTTGCTCTACCTCAACCATTAAAGTAGGTGGGGCTCAGGACGAACACGGCAGGAGCAAATAACATTGCAGTCTGCAATTATGGTGACTTGGCTGCCTACTCTGAGCTTTATCTTCACCCCCAGGACAGTCACTGTCAAGGAGATCTGGGTGTTTTTTTTTGATAGCACTTGTATTCTTAGAACAATGCCTTTAGAGTATTGATTGATTCATGGCATTAACTCAGTAGGTAAGAGTGTAAACCTGATGACAGCAAGATTGTAGCAACCATGGATATGATCAGTCCTTAGTCATAAGAAGGACCTGGGAGATACTAGAAAGGCGATCAGCATGAATCATCCTTATTACTGAACAAATGACTCAGTGTGGCTGATCATTGATTAAGAGCATATTAGTCAGGATTCTTTTGGTTCCAAGTGATAGAAACTAATTTAACTTGGCCCCAACAAGATAGAGAATTTATTGATTCAAATAAATGAGAAGATCAGGGAATGGCACTGACTTCAGGTATATAGTATAGCTGGATCCAAGAGTGCTAACTGGCATTAGGGCTCCATTTCTCTCCATGTTTTGGATCTGCTTTTATCTGTATTGTCTTCACCCTCAATTGCCTTTACCCTCCTGCTTCTGCATGGCAATAGAGAAGGTCATTGGCAGCTCCAGTCTGCACGTCTTCAGTGTCCATAGTCTCAGCAGGAATAGGGGCCGCCCTTTTCCTTTCCCAGAATAAGGATTCCAACTGGATCTTCCTGGGTCATGTGCCCTATCCTGGGCCAATCACTGTGTTTGCAATCAGAGGACTCTTATTGGCCAGCCTGAGTCACATGTCCACCTTGTGGGAAGGAAGTGGACCTGTGATTGGGCTGTGCCCACCAGGTGATGGAGGGACAGTCTGGGAAAGCAAAAGAAGGATATTGCCACAGTAGAAAAGGAGGAAAGGATTCTGGGCAGACAAAATCAATTATCAGCTGAAAATGGCTCCACCATCTACCTCAAGAGTCCTTTCTAAAAAAATTTTTAGTTTTTTAATTTGTATTTTTTCTTCAATAGAGTCTTTGTTTAGGACATTAAATCCACCAGTTTACAACCAAGAGGATCTGCTTTCTTAGCTTTAATAAGTTTTGGCATGAGGAAAACAATTTTAAGATTTTCTGATACTAGATCCATCCTCAAATGATGCCTAATGGCCAATGATGTTCTTTAGGGATTGGGGTGTTGAATGATTTAATCTCTGTTCTCTCCAGTTGATTTTTAATTTTAATTTTTGACAAGGTCATCCAGTCTTATATATCAAAAATGCAAAAAAAAAAAAAAAAAAGAAAACCCAATAAAAACATAAGTAGTAGAAAATATTCTTCCTGTCCTAATTCCCATACCTTCCAAAAACAAAACTTGAAACCATTAATAGTTTCTTGTTTATCCTTCATGTGATAGTCATCTAAATAAAAAATGTGATTTTTCCTTTTTTAAATAAAAAGTCACCCATAGATAATATTATGCTGTCCCTGCTTTTTCTACTTTCAATGTTTCTTATAGTTCCTTTCATATTTGAATATAAAGTGCATATTGATTCTTTTTTCGGCTTTCTAATATTTCATTATATGTCTATACCATGATTTATTTAACCAGGCAGCAACTGATGGACACACAGACTGCTTATAACTTGGTATTATTGGAAACAACACTGCAGTGAATAACTTTGGGCATTCATTTCTTTGCACATGTGTGAGTGTATGTATAATTACATACATATGTAAATAAGTTGCTAGGAGTGCAGTTTACAACTGAGTTTACTCTGAGCCAAAGGGTAAAAATACGTTTGTAATTTTGATAGCAATTGCCAAATGTATATAGAAAAGTACCAATTTACATCTCATGAGCGAGGAATGGTACCCATAACCCCCCCCCTCCGCCCTACCTCAGAAGCCTCACCAGCACAGGGAGTTATCAACGTTTTTGACTCCAGCTGCTGTGTTCAGTGAGAAATGGTACCTCTTGTGTTGTCTGCCTTTCCTTCCCAGCTCAAGGCTCACTTTTGTAGTGAAGACATACTTTAAAAATCATTAAATGTGCCTGTCTTTGTGATTTGCAAGAGGGAGCAAAGAGCATGTTAATGAAACTTGGGAGGGAACCAAATTGAGAGCTACTGCAAACAGAAATAATGAAAGCAAACATAAAGATGTTAGAAGTGTGGTCAGGAAATTAAAAAAAATTGAGCTACAGCTTGAGGAATAGGTGATTAATGAGGAATATTGTCAAGATGGAATAAAAGTGTAAGATGGATGGCGAGATGTCGGACTTCTTCAAACCGGTTCATGTTCTCCGAAGGAAGTGGGCTGCTTCACTAGACCCTGAACACGTTTTCCGGGACGATCAATAAACACTGCGGAGAATCGTCACAAACTCTGAAGCAGGTTCTTCACCTGGGAAATGGGGATTTCTTATCGTGGAGCTTTGCTATCAGGCAGTTGTAAGGGTCAAATGACGACATGAGTGAAGACCTAGAGTACGACCACAGCGCAGCGTTTACAGTTGTGAGGCACAGAGGCAACGTGCTAGGAAGAAGATGATGGCTCAGCCTCTGGGGCCTCACGTGCTCAGACCCCTGTGAGTTCTGAGGGTTGCTGGGAGCCATCGAATGTCCTAGCCGGTGTGGCAGAGGCCAGGTCACGTTTAGGGAGCACTTCTGTTTGAGCATTTTTGGCAAATGACCCAGAGACATCCAAGAAGAAAAGGAAAAGACACTTCCAAGACACTTACCGGGTGCTGTGATTTCCTTTCTCATTTTAAATACATGTGCACTTCTATATCTGGTATTATGTTGATAATTTTATATTCTTTTCTTAAAGACAGTCTCCAAAATTGCCACAAAACCTAGATCTGCCCCTGATGAATCACTATTATTGTTATAATCAGAAGATGTAGGAAGAGGCAAACCTGTCCTAGCTTTTGGAAACGGATTATAGAAATTAACAGCCAGTCGAAAGGATGACTGTGCTTCCTAAGCCTTTTTTCCTTCCTCCCGCCTCTCTGCTTTCCACTCTTCCTTCTTTTCTCATTATCTTCTTTCCTCCTTTTATTCCACAAGCATTCTGTTCCAGAGGCTGTTCTAAGTGCTAGAAATATCAAATCCCCGCTCTCACCAATCTTGCATTGTGGTCGAGGCAGCAGACACGGAAGCCGAGCATCATTAATGCAGTTTCCGCGGCATTGAGTTCCAGGGAGAGAAACGGAGCAGGGCGGGTGTGAGAGCGAGAGTTGGGGGGGGTGAGTATTGAGGCCAAGTGGTCTGAAAAAGCCTTTTTTAAAGTGGTGACATTTCAGCTGAGCTCCGAATGGCGTGGCGAGCAGGAGTCAGTCCTAGAGATGAGAGGAGCATCCCAGGTAGAAGAAAGAGCAAGTGCAAGGTCCGAAGGGGACAGGCAGTGGGGGTGGAGGGGGGGGGAGGAGGAGGAGGAGGAGGAGGAGGAGGAAGAGGAATCTGTGCTGAAGTAGAGCTTTAGGCAGGGGCCATTTAATGGAGGGCTTGGCTTGCCATGGTCAGAAGTTTAGATTTTATTCCAGATATTATGGGACAACATTGCAGGATCTAAATTGTGGGACAAGTATTTATACAGAGAGTTTATAAATAAGCACATTGTGAAGAAAGCGATGGTTCACAGGGTTACCTTGTGTGTGCCAAGTAACTCTGTTTTCTTTCTTGTGATATTTATGAATGTAAGAGATTTAAGAAATTCTGTGGACATTGTGGATCACGCTTACAAATGCATTTAATGAAGTAACTCATTTCACAGTAAAATACGAAGTAGACAGTAATGTGCTTCAGCAAATTTGCACCTGTTTGGACAACAGATTGAGGTCAAGACCTAGTTGAGTTCAGAGACTCTTCTGTTTACAAAGTTTTAGATATCCAGTGCCAGGGAGTAAAGCTGACACATTTGATGATAGGATCTGAACGATGAACTAAAAATAAATGCACTTAAAATGTTTTACCTTTTAACATGAGTATTTATAAAGTATGGCTTCTCAATTTTACTTTGTAGATCTGTCCATATTTAGTCAATTTCTATCCTATCTAGCATATAGAAATGGCTATCTAGATTTATTTTAAAAGGTAAAAGTGGAAACAAAATTGGTTTAAAATATTCTTAGAAAAGAAAGCCAGGTGAGACTGAAATGACACTGAATGAAGATTTTTTTGTTTTTTTTTGTTTTTAAAGAACAGCACATGTGGCATTATAAAAATTAGTGCTGGTTGGTTACAAGTGACAGAAACCAGTTATGTTAACTGATGAAAGACCAAGATCAGTTGGGAGGCTATCAGGCAATTCTCAGGACAGAGGGAAGCCAGGCTGGGCAGGGACAGGGACAGGGACTCAGCCACCGCAGAGGCCCTTGTTGGCAGGGTCTATAAAGAGTCCTCCTTTTGGGGGTCCCAAGCCGGCTCTGAGAAGCGTGGTGTGGGAGGTGCCCCGCTCTTGTCCAGGTGAGGGCAGGGCACATTTGAAATGTGTTCCCACCAGACTGATCCCATATGGGCAAGGCGATTCTTACAAGGGCCTTCAGGGTACTCTCCCCAAAGACAGCAGGATGCATGGTGGGAAAGCCCCCAAATTCCTTTATAAGCATCAATTAATAACTGTACTATATTGATGTCATCTACATGGCCTTTCTGCTTTCTCAATATTTATTTATTTAGGTATGCATGTATTTAGTATGCATTTTGTTTTTTTTGAGACAGAGTTTCTCTCTGTTGCCTGGGCTAGAATGCCGTGTCGTTAACCTAGCCCACAGCAACCTCAAACTCCTGGGCTCAGGTGATCTGCCTGCCTCAGCCTCCCAAGTAGCTGGGACTACAGGCATGCGCCACCATGCCTGGCTAATTTTTTCTACATATTTTTAGTTGGCTAATTAATTTCTTTCTATTTTTAATAGAGACAGCGTCTCGTTCTTGCTCAGGCTAGTTTTGAACTCCTGATCTTGAGCGATCCTCCCGCCTCGGCCTCCCAGAGTGCTAGGATTACAGGTGTGAGCCACCGCGCCTGGCCTAGTATGCATTTTAAATGGAGGTCTGGGAGCCCTCAGCACCTCTCAAAGTTCCCATAAGAGGAAGGGGAGAAGCGCATGTTCTCGTAGACTCCTCCCCAGATACGTCGTCTACCTTGAATTGAACCAGCATCATGGTGGAACCAGGAGGCAGAATTTTGGCGTCCACAGTGTCCACTGGGCAGCTGCTGCCTCCGAGGTGTAGAGAGAATGGGAAATCTATTCCATTGTTCGCAAAGGTTATTTGTTCAGCAAATTACGGTTTTTGTTACATCTTCAAAGGTACTCTTCATTCATCTTAGCTCGCCGAGCCTGGGAAAGGTAGACCCCTTATTTAATAGCTAGAAAGCTGAGCCCCACAGAGACAAAGTGTTTTTGTCACAGGCGCCGGTGGTCAAGTATATCAGCTGGCTCTGGAGTCAACTCCTGGGCACCCCCTCACACGAGCTGAGTGACCTTGGGCAAGTCATTTTATATTCCTAAGCCTCAGTTTCCTGATCTGTATGATTATTTTAAGGGTTAATAGTACAGTGCTTGACGAGTAAGTGTCTAGTGTCAGCTATCACTGTCAGCAGCGAAGAGGCTGTAGTTAAGAGAGGATTTAAAGTCAGATACAGTCACCTGGTTTCAGAACTGCTACTGTCTCTTACCACCAGTGTAAAACTGGTATTTCAGGAGAATCCACCTTGTGGGGGCATGAATATTAAACTAAGATCATGGAGACAAAGTACTAGCCCAGTGCCTGGCCCTCACGTCCTCCTGTTGTGTTATTTGCACTGTCTTTGTCACCGTTAGCTGGTCTAGAAGTGTTTAGCGCTGTGCCGTCACGAAGCCTAGAAAATTAACATGGGCTGTTTTACCTTAAGAGAAGATGCTTGGCAAGAATTTTCTGCAGTTTTTTTTTTTTTTTTAGCAATTTTTTCTTTCAACTGGAACAGTACAATGGAGAGAATTTGGGAATTCCAAATGTCTCTGATTCATTTCCACTTCTTTCCTGAAGGAAGAAACTTAGAAGGCAGAATGTGGAGGCACAGCTCTTGAGAGTGGGGCTTGGCAAACCTTTTCTGTACAGGGTCAGAGAGTAAATACTGTAGCCTTTTCAGGACAGATGATCTGTGTCCCAACTACTGAACTTTGTTATGTTAACAAATGAATGTGGCTGTGTGCTAATAAAGCTTTATTTACAAAAACTGGTATTCATTGGTCCAGATATGGCCTACAGGCTATACTTTAATAATTAAAAAATTATATTAATATAATTAAATTAATAATTTAAGTGATTTAGCAATTATTAAAGAATACGTTGGCTCCTACTTAGGCAGGGCTTAGACGAAGTTTTACATTGTAAAGATCGCCTTCCTTGATATATTATTCATGGAGAAACCTAGGGTTTCAAAGCATCAAATATTTCATCAAAAAATCTGGTCATTCCCACCAAATGGCAAGTAAGAGCTTTTGGCTTTTCTATTTTTAGATCTGTTCTTTGTGTCAGCCAGATCATTCCAGTGTCAGTTTCAGGAACTATAATCCCAGGCATGGATAATGGATTCCTGGTACACTTCAGGGTAACACAGCAAAGTGACTCCCAATGCTAGGAATCATTTGAAGTCCAAGTGGATTCTTAGCTTCATGCAAGAAAGAATTCAGGATACAGCCAACAGTATAAAGTGATAGCGAGTTTTATTCAGGAAGTATAGAAAATCTACTCCATAGACAGAGTACAGGCTAGTTCTCCCTACAGAGGAGAACCTGTCCCATGGTTCCTTGGGTCCCTCTAAGCATCAGCTTAATTACAGGCTAAACAAGAGGAGGAATATTCATGTTTTTTCTTTGGAACAGGCTGTGTTTTCCTGGAATTAGGGTGACACCTGAGTTTTGACTAAATACATCCAAACAGGAAGTGCCATGGCATTAGGTGCATAATGGGAGTGGGAGTTTTCCTTAGAAAATTTTATGATAATTTTATGGTAATAAGGGTATAATGGAGCTGTAAAGTCTGAGAGGCAGTTGATTTCTTTGCCATCTTGGTTCTAGCTGGTTGGAACTTGTCCTGCCTCCATCTTGTGGGTTTTTTCTTTTTTTTCTGAGACAGTCTCCCTCCATTGCCCAGGCTAGAGTGCAGTGGCATCATCATAGCTCACAGCAACCTCAAACTCCTGGGCTCAAGCCATCCTCCTGCCTCAGCCTCCCGAGTAGCTGGGACTACAGGCGCACAGCCATGTGCCTGGCTAATTTCTTCTACTTTTAGTAGAGACAGGGTCTCACTGTTGCTCAGGCTGGTGTTCAACTTCTGGGCTCAAGCAATCCTCCCACCTTGGCCTCCCAGAGTGCTACATTACTGGCTTGAGCCATTGTGCTGGCTCTCCTTGTTTGCAGGGTAGCTCAAGTTTTGAGACTTCCTGACTCAGGTAAGCAGTGCCTGAAGTAATGCCTGAAGCAACGCCTGCCAGTTCCCTGTCTCAAGGGGTCTTCCCAAACCCCTCGCCGTCTCACTAGCCCTGGTCTCCTCTCTTCCCAGATGTCACCGAATAGGACATAGGGTATAGCACCGATACCCTGTAGAAAGGTGTGCTGTACTGGTAACCCCCAAACTTGGGTGTTTTGTCTTCTCATTCTTTTGTGACTGCTGGCGGACAAGTCCTGCCAATCTCGAGATGGTTACCTTTGAAAGGAGAGAGCTTTCCAAGCTCCCCTGGGCCAGTTGTCCAATAATAGCTTACTCCAGTCAAGGGCTTTATTGTGTTTGCTTAACATTTGGGCTTCTGCCAGGTAATTTACCTATAAGCTATGCATAAAAGAGAAAAGAAACCATCCATCTAAAGTATTCAGATTTTGGCCTTAATTAAAATGCAGAATAAATATGTAAAGGCTAAAGAGCATGAATTATAGATAGCGGGGTTTCTATATTAAAATCGGTTTTTATCTATGGAGGCGCTTGCGTGTTTATAGCAGGGAGGAAGTGTGTATACAAGTCGGCGGAAAGCAATATAATTACGACTGTGTGTGCTTAGCAAGATGGGAAATGGATCTATTGTAAGAGAATGAATGCTCGTCTACCTTTCTCATTTCACTGCCTCCGTGGATTTTTTTTTCCACCTCAATACTATAAAGTGCTAATCCTGAGCCTTGTTATTTAAATTGCTTCGCCATGGCTAGAAAAGCCTCTTAAAAACCCTCGCTCACCTGGTTCAAGGAGCAAAACCCTTTCTATTCATCGCTCCTCCTTGGAACGTGGCCCTGCTCGCTGTGAGGACAGAGCCGGGAGCTTGCAGAGGCTGAGTGACAAATCTCGCGTCTTAAACCAGATCAGGCCATTGCTCCTCCACCTTCAAGGTTGAGGCCCTGGGCTTTTCCATCAAGGGTCACAGGAGGGAAATGAAGAAACCCAAAAGAGCTGAAGCCAGAATACCCACTAAAGGGCCAGGAAGGATAAAGGGCAAGAGTGCTGAAGTCTGGGTCACCTGTATGCCAATTTCATAATTGGAATTTTTTTTTTAAATATTCAGGTTTTACGGACTGGTTTATTAGTAATTAGTGATTACATTAACACATTGTTTTGAAGCCCAGTGTTGGGAAGAATCTCGTGTGATATGAATTCACATTGCTTGAGAAATTTGAAAAACAATTGAATGAAATGTGAAACTGACAATTATGTTTTAATCAATATGGGTGGAGAAAAAGTGGCATGTTGTAATAGAAAAAGTCAGCTTTTCTGGAAAGCATCGAACGTTGAGAGAGATTTACCTTTAGAGAAAAGTGATGCTTTTAAAAAGTTCCCACCCCACAAATGCATAAAGAATGAATGATCAGCCTGAGCGATGGGGTCCCGATTCCCACCTGGGTGCTCTCTGGGGGATGCTGAGTGCAGGCCTGGGGGAGCTGAGGCCGTTTTGGGTCACTCTGGCTGGAGGAGAAGCCGGGGGTTTCTTGGGATTGGAGAGGGAACAAGTGGTGAGAAGCAGCCCAGATTCCCTCGGTCTCTTCTCAGACCTGCCTGAACTGTGATAGAGGCAGAAGGTTCTTGTCCTCTCATTTTAGGTCGTTTTCAGCAACTTTGCCATATTAGCCTAAAAGTAATATGGATTTGAGGATGTGTGAGGGACAAGGATGAAGTCCACGAGATTAATAAAAACAAAAGCCCTGTTGTTATTGTAGAATTCTACCCCTCCCCAAGGTGGTGTAATTTTTTTTTTGTTATGGTTTCTTTCTAATTTGGTGTTAAAGTCCCTTTCCTTAGAATGGCTGTAAGCCAAGATAGCCACTTTCTAGGAGAGCCCTTAGCAGGGGAGAGCTCGGTTTGAGTGTGTTGGTCAGGTGAGACATAATCAAAAGGGGAAACCAAAACACATCAAACAGAAGAAATTTATTACTTACCATCCTAGGGAGGGTGGAAGTGACCACCAGAGGAAGTCCAGAGGTGGCAGAAAGCCCAGCCAGCAGGTGGGGTGGGGAGAGAGAGACAGAGAAAGGGGCTGAAGATGTTACTGGGCTCCAGAGCATTCCCCAAGCAGGTTTCTCACGGAGTTTACTGCAGCCTCGGGGCCACTTGTGGCCTTCTGGATCCTTGAGTGCGGCCTTTTGACTGAATCCAAAGTTTACAGAACAAATCTTTTTCATGAAGGGATTTGTCCTGTGAAGTTTGGATTTGGTTGAGGGGCCACATCAGGGGATTTGGGGGGGGCACATGTGGCCTTGAGGCTGCAGGCTCCCCCACCGCTCAGAACAAGCAGACGTGGGTTCTCTGGGGTCACACTGTGACTAAGAGGTGGCCACGCTGGCATATTCGTGTGGTCCATGCAGGGTGTGGGATCAGTGGGCTGAATCAGGGAGGTGGCACCTAGCTGTGCCATAGGGAGGCGATCGCCTCCCAACCAGGAGCCCAGGAGGCAGTGGTATAAGGCAGCACATCGAGGAACCCAGAGGAGGCAGAGAACTGGAAACTGTGTCAAGGGAGACTGAGCCCTGCTTCTGCCGTGAGAAGGTTAAACCAACATTCAGAATGGATGCTAAGGCAACATAAAGCCACAAGCATACTCTACAGACTGGTCGAAGCAAAAATTTCACAGCAGTTGCACTGAGAGATTTCCCCCAGTCCTTGGGTGGCTGGTGGCATGTCTGTGCCTATAGAGCCAGCTAAACCACTAGACCGGGGGCGGCAAACCACGGGCCGCGGGCCAAGGCCAGCCCCAGCCCATCCCTGTTTCTGGAAGATCAAGCACTGCTGGAGCACAGCCACCTTGTGCACTTGCAGCAGCTACTGCTGCTTTCTAGCTACAGCCGAAGAGTTGTGTCGTCACTACAGAGACTGCAGAGTCTACAGCGCCCAAAATATTTACTATCTGGTCCTCCACAGGAAACATTTGCTGGCCCCTGCTTTAGACTATAGGGGGGAAAAAGTCAAATCCTATCTATTTTTGAAAAATATCTGGAAATTTGAGCATTTGTAATCCTAGCTCCAGGAGGACCCTCCTCTGCCCTCAGGGTTCCCAGTGGATGATTTCTTCCGGTGGCCAGACTGGGGTCTGGTCCGTTGAACCATATTGAACAGGTTCACTTGGCAATATTTCAACAGAAAAATTGACGAGTATGGTTTTTCTCTCTTTTTCTGACTCTGTTTTGCTTCCCGAAGCCATATAGCAGAAATCACGGTGTGACAGGCACATACTTTACTCGTTATGAAATGGTAAAGGTCAGGCTGCTCACATCTTGTTTGCAAGTGAAATACCTGGCTAACTGAGATATGTCAGTGACTTCACCCGGTCACCAGGATGACAAATATTTTGACAGATCTCACAAATAGACCTGTTTTTATTTACCTGTTCTGTTTTACATGCAACACCTTTCCCATTTGTCTCTCCCACTCTTTGGCAGCTCTGGTTGGCCCGTACTTTTAACAATCGATGCCTCGAGAATTGAGACACTTGAAAGCCTGTCATCAGCTGTGCCTGTCATTGTTTCCCTTTCTTCCCGAGGAAAGCACGGGATGTCAGGGTGCTTGCCGGGAATTACTATATATACAAGCGCACAAGATGCTTGCCCATATGGGACACCCCATAATTTTGCAGCAGCAGAAACAAACAACTGCTCCTTGATTATGCCTCGTGTGAACTGTGCTTACCGCATCTTAAACTTCAAAGCATTGCAAATTGCAGCATCTCATTGGCAAACCTATCTCAACTGTCCGAGAGCAAACCTGCTTGTTCTTTCACTCCAAGCCTTCACGATTACCGAGCTTTGTGCTTGTTTGTGGTTTAGAATTATGTGATTTTTTCCCCCCACCCCTTGGTGAAAGACTTTTTTTTTTTAAATCTGTAAAATAAAATCCCTGAAAATAATAACCTGTAGAGGTATGTGCAAAAATATATTGCATTTTTAGCATCTAGAAGAACCTATAGTTTGGATAACTTTAATTAGGTCCCTAAAGCAAAATTATTCCTGGAACAACCAAGGCATATTTCTTAAAACATGGCAGAATTTGGCCTTAGGAAATTTCTTTTAATTCTAATATATCAGAATTACTGGTTATTTACATAAGAACTATTCTACGGAGGCTTATCTATTTAAGATGTAATTGTGTACTGAGAAGGAATTGCAAATGGAGAGCAAATTTAATATTCAGACATCACATTTAGAGGTCATTCGAGTTCTTTAGACACTTATTTAGTTTTTCTCATCTTTATATTCATTTTCCATCTTCTTTCTTCCCTCATTGTTTTTTTTTTTTTTTTTTTTTTTGGGACAGAGTCTCACTTTATTGCCTAGGCTAGAGTGAGTGCCATGGCGGTAGCCTAGCTCACAGCAACCTCAAACTCCTGGGCTCAAGCAATCCTGCTGCCTCAGCCTCCCAAGTAGCTGGGACTACAGGCACGCGCCGCCATGCCCGGCTAATTTTTTTTTTCTATATATATTAGTTGGCCAATTAATTTCTTTCTATTTATAGTAGAGATGGGGTCTCGCTCTTGCTCAGGCTGGTCTCGAACTCCTGAGCTCAAATGATCCGCCCGCCTTGGCCTCCCAGAGAGCTAGGATTACAGACGTGAGCCACCAAGCCCGGCCCTTCCCTCATTGTTTAGATGATCTTAAAGCCATTTGTTTTGGTGGGGCTTGGTTTGAAAGTTCTAAGGGTTTCAAAGGTGGGGGGTTTGTAGCAGCTCCTTTGGCTGGGGCCAGGTGGGAAGAGGGTAGTCTAAGCTCACACAGCAGTCATGCGCTGCGGGTCAGTGTGATCGTGGTGTGGAGATGGGAGGAACGATCTGCTCTCTCTGTTGGTCAGGAGCTAACCTGTGGTCCCACTCCACCCCGATTAAAAGGGTCTCCAAATCCTGTCAGGCAACCCAGAGGAGTCCAGAGAGGGAATTCAGGCTGGGATATCTCTCATCGAACCTGCCATCTCTCTTTGCGCTTGACTTGGAGAGCTTAGCTGAGGGGTGGCATAGGAAGGGCGGGTGGAAGAGCGGGTGATGGCTGCTGTGAAGGGCTCCAGGAAGACCCCTGTCCCCCACCTGTTACGTCTATGAACAGGTTTGCAATGACGGAAAGAAAGCCCTTGCTGCTTAGAGCTTAAGGTGGCCGGACTTGTCGCTTGTGGACTTTTAGCCTTCCATTGTCCATTACCTTGATGGCTCTTGATCCGCTTCTGAGGGAATTATCCTGATTGTATTGGGTGTGGAGGACTCTGTTAGGCATCTGCCTTAGGGTATGGAAGTGGGGGCTGCAGACTGTCCCCTGCTGCTCCAAGACAGCCAGGGTGTGACAGGAGTCGGGCTCGCTCGGTGGTTCTCAGCTGGGGGCAGTTGTGTCTCCCGGGGACATTTGTCAATGTCCGGAGATATTTTCGGTTGTCACGATTGCTGGGGGTGCTACTGGCATCTAGAGGGTGGAGGCCAGGGATGCTTCTAAACATTCTGCAACACACAGGAAGGGGCCCATGACAAAGAATTATCCAGCCCCAATGTCTCCAGTGCCACAGTCGGGAAGTCCTGAGTTAAATGGATGTATTTTCCTGGGGCTTTAATTCCTAGTAAATCAAGTAAGGAGAAGGCCACCGTGGGAAGCCGTTCCTTCTCGCTGCGGCAACAGCCGTGGCTATAGGACCGTGCCTGAACCATTTGGCTACGAGACGGTTGCTTCGCCTCCTACTGCCTGCCTGTCCCCAAGCCCGAACCACCTGGGCCCCGCAGATTCTGCGACGCCCTCCCTCCTTCAGCCATTGTCCTTCTGATAAACTCAGTGAGTCGGAGCTTGCAGCAAAACCATAAACTGCTATATCATTGCTTCTAAAACTTTAACCTTTTTTTAAAAAAGTAGTGGAACCATTCCTTACCCCCACAGGGAACCTGACGCAGAACTTCATTATACTGATACACCGCATGGGAAACTGGAGCCATTCTGCAAGTGACCCGCTTCCTGGCCACCGCCCTCCCCATCACTGACGTCCCACGTCCTCACCCAGGAGGAACGTGTTAGGCATTTTTGGCTTCGGGAAACCCACTTATAATGATTATGCTACAGCACCGAAGGCTTCTGTTAGACTGTAACCTGAGAGGTAGCGTATATGAAGCCATCCTTAGCCCTTTATATTCTATTTAGAATGAGTTTATGGTTTACGTGACTGCCTAATTAGTGAGCCATCAGGTGTCCAAAGAGGAGGGTGGGTTTTGCGGTCCGAGCAAGGAAGGAAGGAGGCCCAGGGCCCTGGCCCCAGCTTTGGGGGCAGCCCAAGTTTGTCGTGGTTTGGGAGAGGGGCTGAGGGAAGCATCGAGCAGAGCGAGGCTGGACAGGGAGGTCTGGGTGCCACGAGGGGCACAAACCTCAAATGCCTGCAGCACCAGGTGGGCACACAGGGAGTCGGGCGGGTGTTCATACCTGGGAGATGTGGACACAGTCCTTGTTTCTATGCAAAAAGTACTTGCCTCGAAATACGTGCTCCTCTTGATCTGTGTTCGACTTCTCCGCTTATGATAGAAGTTTAGTCGCAAGAAGTAGCCTTCTACTCCAAGAAAGGGAACAGTGCGAGAATGGCGATAAGTGGCAACTCGATGTCACGTCGGAGGGCCACGGGCCGGCGGGACCCGAGGCACGGCGGGGAGAGGGCACGTGGCCCACAGGCGGCGCTGCTGCTCAGGTCACACGGTGCTGCCGTGGGGAACGTGGAGTCCAGGGTGACCGACCGCATCTTCTGATTTTTAAAGAGAAGTCAGAAGTCTGGATTTTCATGTGAGTTCTCCTTATTATTATTATTTTTTTTAAATTATGAAGCAGAGAAAGATGTCTGCAAGTTATATTTCATTTATTGGGCACCAGCCTGAGATCTCGCTCTCTCTGTTTTTGTTCAGCCGAAGGAAGAGATGTTGAATAGCTGCAGCGTTGGGCTCACCACTTCCCCCTTTCCTCCCCCACCCGGTTTCTCTCTTTATCTATCTCTCTCTCCCTCTCTCCTCCCTCCCTCTCTTTCTCTCTTTCAATCTGTTTCTTGGTCTCTGTCTTTTCTATGTGTCTGTCTCTCTGTCCTCTCAACCTCTCTCTCTCTCTCTTCCCCTCCTTCTTCCTCTTTTCCTCTCTCTTGGTATCTCTCTCTCTCTCTCAATCTTTCTCTCAGCCTCTCTCTTTCTCCTTCCCTCCTTCCTTTCTCACTCTCTCTCTCTGTCTCTTTCTCTAAGTCTATTCAGGATCTGTGACCAGATTTATCTTTCTGAGCACACCCCTTCCACCATACTCCACCTTTAGTTCTCCACCTGTCATTGGGCTCCTCAGTTTGAATTTCACTCAGAGACTAGACTCCAGCTGTGGCCCTTAAAGGGTGGCAAAGCACCTGCCAAAGCCTGGGAGGGGCGGAGAAGGCATGTCTGGGGAAGGTGCCGCTGTGATTGCACGTGAGGCTGCAGAGTGACAACGGCCTGTGTGGAGGTCTGGGTGGTCCCAGGTGCACCCGGGTGCAGTGGCAGCCTTTGTTGACGAGGCTCTGGTAGAAAGTGGCTGAGCACCCGCGGTTAGTGGAAACAGCCTCCTGTTTGCAGAGTGGGGCTGAGCAACGGCTTAGATTGGAGGCCAGAACCGGATCTGGAATTTCCTGTTGGTCTTTGACTCCAACAACTGCTGACTGAGAACCGCACAGGGGGAGCTCGCATTGTCTAGCCGCAGTGATGTGGCGGCAACCTCTTTAAGCTGAGCAGATTTTCTTCAAGCGTCTCCTCCAAGCCCTGGCCTTGGTCTGGAATAAAAACAGTAGCGACTGCCGCTGTCCCCAACATCGGCGATGCTGGGCAGCTTCGTCCGCTCCGGGTGTTCCTTCCCTTGCGCTCTGGCTGGGAAGCAGCCCCAGTTTTGTTTTGAGCAATCTATCATGTCATTCCAGACCTATTAACAGCTCTCAGCTTTGTTTGCGTACACGGGAGAGAAGTGCAACGCTCTGTCATCAACATGCATTAACAAGTGGTGACGGCAACCCAGGAAGGGTTCAAGCTTCTTCCATTTTAGATGTTAGCGTGTGTGTGTGTGTGTGTGCGTGTGCGTGTGTGTGTGTGTGTGTGTGTGTGTGTGTGTGTGTGTGTGTGTATGGTCGAGCATGGGTGCCTCCCCACTCGATGGGTTTTCTCTCTTCTCATGGTGTTACACACACACACACACACACACAGAGGCATATACTATTATTTGATATTCTCTTCTCATGCTAGGCTCTGTAACTAATAAAGATTTTCTCCTGGAAATGTTACTTTCAACCCTGCATTTTGAAATTGTACAAAAGCCCTGTATATTCGATACCGTGCACGCTCTCAGTGGGTTTCAAAGGTGGATTAAATTTACAGGCTCAGTTGTTGACAGAACATAAAATAGGAATGAAATTGTCAACCTGTGGTGGGTTCTGAAGATGCGACTCTATTGCAGGCAACACAGCTCATTGATCATGGCTGGGGTTTCTCCACACACTTGTGCAATCTGTGTGACCAACGCTTGTCTCTTGAATAGATTTTTTAGCTCCACAAAGGCACGGGCCACCATCGTTTTTGTTTTCCTTCACATCGCTGTACCCCAGCGCTCTGTCTGGCGTGTAGAACAAGCTCAGTGAGTACGTGCGGAATGAACGACGTGTGCTATGAGCAGACTCCCAAATCCTGGCGGTTTCTCTCTCTCACCTGAGGTTTGGAGGACCTGCTCTGTAAGGTTGCAGAGCTCAAGGTATTAGACCCCCACTACGGAGAGCGCCCCATTGCTCTGTGGCTGATGTTTTGCATCCCTCAGTGGGGAGGGGGATAGCTTGAGACAGAGAGCCGAGGTGAGGATCAGGCAGGAGACACAGGCCAGGCAAAGCCGTGGGATGGGCTTGACGACTTTTCTCAGCAGGCAGAGGTTGAAAATCAGCGATGTGGTCTCTTATTCCTGAATCGGTTGGTGCTGAAATATACACATGAGCTTCAAGCAGGAAGGGAATACTCTGCATCCTATTACCACCCCTCCCCCAGTGTGGGCAGGGCAGGTGAGAATAGGAAAGGGCAAGTGTTTTCCATATTCTTTCTTTAACATTGGCGACGATGCGTCATGCACACGTTGCATTAGCGAGATGGGATATGAAGACCTGGGCCATGGGCTCAGAAGACCTTTCCCTCAAACCGAGAAAACAGGGGGTCGTTAACTGTTGGGAGCATTTTGTTATGTGAGGGGGTCCCAGATGAAGAGAAGGAGAAGGGGCAAACCATGCTCTCTCACCACGTGCTCCGAGACAACAGCTATATTTTGAGAAGCGTGGGCCCCATTCCAGAGCAATTGCCCTGAGTAGAACATCTACTGGGTTCTGCTGCGTTTACCTGTGACGTGACACTAAATGCATCTCTTGGAGGCGGGAGGATTGTGCCTCACTCCAGACACATTTTGACACTCAGGCAAAAAGCATCGGGGCTGCTGGTTGAAAGAACAGAATGAAAGCTGTGGAGGGCACAAGCCTGAGGTTTCTTTGCTGCTTTGCTGAGACTTTTGTTGAGTGCCCTGCACTGCTCCCTGCTGAGCTTGACACTCTCGATCCCAGCTTTCAGGAGGGATCGGGACCTCAGGCATGGAGTGATAAACTGGCGGGGGCCACCCCGGGGGCTGTAAGAAAAGGCCAGCACAGAAACTGAAACCCCACTGAGCAAGGACATAAAATATGGCTTTCTTGTTTATTCTTAAAAAGTTTACCATGGTGGTAAATTGAGGGTGGAGAGAGGGATGAACAAGCAGAGAGTGGAGAATGTTTTAGAGCAGTGAAACTATGCGGCAGCGGTGTGGGTACATGCCATCACACACTTGTCACAAACCCATAGAATGTACGACACCATCCGTGAACCTAATATAAACCACAGGCTTTGGGTGATGTGTCGATGTGGGTTCATCGATTGCAGCAAATGTCCTGCTCTGGCGGGGGATGCCGATAGCTGGGAAGGTTGTGCATGTGGACGGGACGGAGGTATAAGGAAACTCTCTGCACTTTCCGCTTGATTTTGCTGTGAACCTAAAACTGCTCTTACAAAAATAAAGTCCATTCAAAACCATAAATTGATTGATTACTCACTATGGGCCAGCATATGGGAGCTTTCCTGGAGCTCCCAGGGGAGGCAGCTATTACTTAATAAAAACATTAATTACGTAACGTAATTGCAGTTTTAATAAGTGCCCTGAAAAAAAAAAAGTACTGGGTGTTGTGTCATGAGTGGCTATAAGACCAAGCCTTACTTCCTTCAGTTTCTCTGAAGAGGGAATATTGGAGTTATTATTAAGTATTAATATATTAAGTAAACCATTAAGAAACAAGTAAACAAACTGAAAGGAAATGAGTGGCTCATGGAATTGAAAAGTCAAGGTGTAAATTCAGGTATGGCCTGATGCGGGTGCTTCAGCAATGCCATCAAATCTCTCCTCCTCTGCCCTTCTCAGTGTTGTTTTTCCTGTGTGAGTTTTACCCTGAGGCAGACTCTTTCTCATGGTGGCACTCACTGGACTGGAATCTTCTCAAAGGCAAAAACAGAGCCTTATTCGTTGGGGTACCTTAGTGCTAAGAGAGGGCTCATGAAAAACAGGAAATTCAATAGATGTTTGTTGAGCAAATGAAGGCAGTTATGCTTCTGCGATCTGTGGCTGACGTTCACTGAGCACCTATATCAAGCCACACCTGAAGCTCAACCCACTTCTGGACTTTTCAGCTCCACAAGCCAGTAAATACTCTTTGCTTTGCTTGTTTGCTCAAATGTCACTTCTTCAGAGACAGGTCCCTAAACATCCAATATAAGGTCCAGCCATTTGTACACCTGCTCACAAACCCTTGTATTTTTTCCTTACTTTTCTTTCCTTTTTCTCTTCACCTGTTGAAATTTACTCTGTCCTTAACAGATTAAGCTCAAATCCTTTCTCTTCTATGAAGGAATAGAATAGAAGTCGGCAAACTGTGGCCCTTGGGCCACATCTGGTTGGTCACCTGTTTTTATAAATAAAGTTTTATCATCCTTAGAAGAAATAAGACATAGGGGGACTATAGTTAATATTAATTGATCCTACACTTAAAAATAGCTAGGAGAGAATAATTTGCATGTTCCTAGCATAAAGAAAAAAATAAATATTTAAGGTGATGTAATTCTAATGACCCTGATTTGATTATATGAATGTATCAAATGATCACATGTACTTTGAAAGCATGTAAAGCTATAATGCATAAATTAAAAAATTAAAAAAAGAAGGTTTTATTAAAAAAGAACAAACGGCCATGACTGTTTGTTCCCTTCTTGTCCATGGCTGCTTTTGTGCTACAATAGCAGAGTTGCAGCAGACACTTTATGGCCCACAATGCTGAAAAAATGAACTATCTGGCCTTTTACAGAAAATGTGTGCTGACATTTGGCACAGAAGAATAGTTAGTCATCTGGGCTCTGGACACAGACAGGCTTGGGTTTGAATTCCTAGGATCCCATCCATATTATTAGCAAAGTGGGTAAATGCTTAATCCTTCAGAGCCTCGTTTTTGTTACCTGTAAAACGGGATAATAATAGCTCCTACTTCATAGGGTTGTATAATCAATATGATTATGCACATAAATCTCTTAGCCCAAGGTTTGGCGTATAGTGAATAATAAAAAATGTTAGTTATTATTATACACCAGTTTTCATACACCAGTTTGTTAGTGGAAGTTTTAATATTGATTCCCCCCATTTTGGAGGAGTTGTTGAGTTGGTTTCTTGTCCAACTGACAATTTTTTCTCAGGGTAGAAAATAATTGCCTGACAGTTTAGGAACTCCATCAAAAGAGACTCTGAATTGATTCAATGAGTGCTAAAAAGATAACTGGCTCTTCCTCTATGTGTTTTTTTCTTCCTTTTCTCTTCTTTTTTCCTGAAACACAAGACAAAAAAAAAAAAGTCTCCTCTCGACTCTCAGGGTGGGCTATGTCAAACACCCACAGTGTTTTAGCAGAAAAATCTGAAAATCTTCCAAAAAAAGGACGGTGATGGTGGTAGAGCTGGGTGGGGGACAGAGGTGGGTGTTGTCCTGCTATGAGACCGCACAGGGCCTTGTCTAAATGGCTTCACTGTCGACTTCTTGAATCTGATCAGACATGGCTTTATGAAGAGTTCTGTTTTGGCAAATCTTATCTAGAAGCAAAAATAAAACAAACTTCAAAGAGGATGTTGAGATTAACACAGCAACTGCTACCAGAGTTCAGTCTGCTGCTCTCAGATGTAGAACTCACAGTCAGTGAGTGTCTTAAAGCCCAGGGTAGGGTAGTCCAGTGAGTTCAAGCCCAGATTCCACTGCTCTGTTACCCTGGGCAGTTTACTTAACCTCTCTGAACTCCTGTTCCCAGACTGTAAAAGAGAGGTTATAACAATAGCTGCTTCGTAGGTTGGGATGAGGATAAAATGAGATGAAATATATAAAGTACCCGGCTTAGTCTCAGTCCAGGGAATGTTCAATAATTTATTAGCTGTTCTTATTATGGTGGGTTGGCAACATTATATGTATCTTCTTTTTGTATATCAACACAAGAAATTTACATAGGCCAACTTTTCAGGGTATTAACTAGATAAGTTGAACAATGCAGTCTAAGGGAGCCCTCGGTTTTTCATTCCTTGATACTTTTTGCAGGTAGAGATTTGTGACCCAAAAGTCTTCATTGAAAAAGCCTCAAAGCAGGCAAGATCCTGGCAGTGGGAGACAAGGAAGGTATCCTCCTGAGAACCCTGGCTGGGTTTGTGTGAAATTATTTTCTTCAATCAGACTTACAAATATAGATATTTTAAAATTATAACTCTCACAAAGTAAGCATGCAAAACGTGGGCTTATCCCACCTCCACTCACCAACACTACTGCACCCTCTCCTTCTATCTCTTCCTATTGCACCCCGAGCTCAGCAGCAGAAGTACCTGCAGGAAAAGGAGGTTGTGACCAGAGGACGTGAAGATAGAGCTTTTCTGTGATGGTCAGAGCTATGGAGGCTGGGAGTGCCATTTCTCACAATCACATAAATCTATAGGGAAACCCACTCTTACTATGAAAGTGGTTCATTCGTATTTGATTTCCAAAGCACTCTGTAGAATAGAAGCTATTGAGGGAAAGGGTCCATATCCAGGTTGCTTTTGGTTTTCAGAAGCATTTATTGATGGAATCAATGATGGTTTTTCACTGATATTTGTGTAAAACTTTGACGCCAGATTCCTAACGTCTAGCTGCTTCTTTGGCAATGCAAGTAGTTGTCCCCACATGGCTCATGGCTATACTTGAAAAAGCACTTGTGTAAGGCTCACATCTGTTCTTGTCTTTCAAAAGAAAAGTCTAGTGACCACTTGGTGGGAGGCCTCTGAACCACAGGTTTAGGCTCTGGGAGGATATCTAACTAGCATTACTTTTTCTCATAGATTTTGCCTATTTGGGAAGACAGGTAGAGACATGTTCCCTGAAGTGTGTTCTGAGAACATTAGTCTTACCAGGTGCTGCATGAAAAAAGGACTCTGGGTAGAGTAAGCTTCAGGAGTGTTCCTGACTCTTTTCCTAGAAATTCACAATAAACAGTTTACTAACGGCCTTGAGAGTCCTGCCTTAGTGACTCAATATAATCTGACAGTCAAGATCACAGGTCAATTTTATGACTTCCTTTCTGTCAACTTGAGCCTAAGACAGTTATTAAAGATTATGGTTAGAGAAGAAGTTGCTAACTTCTTCTCTAAAGGGCCAGATAGTAAATATCTTAGGCTTCGTGAATCACATGTTCTCTGTTGCAGCCATTCAGCTCTGCCATTATGAGGAGAAATTAGCTATAGACAATAAATAAGTGAATGGATGTGGCTGCTTTCAATAAAAGTTTATTTCCAAAACCAGGTGATGGGCTGGATTTGGCCCATGGGACATAATTCACTGACCCCTGATTTAAGGGCAAAAGTAAAATGGGCTTGGAATTCACACACTCTGGTTTTGACTCTTGGCTCTGTCACTCCTTAGATGGTGACCTTGGGCAATTTTTGTCACTTCTCTGGGCCTCAGTTTCCTCACATAAAAAGTGAGGATAGTAAGAGCACATAACCTCATAGGGTTGTTGTGGGTATTAAGTGATCTATGCAGGGAAAGCACTTAGCAGACACGAAGTGTTTAATAAATGTTAAAAAGTATGATGTTACCAAAATGCTCATAATATGTTGTTTAGTCTTTGTGACAAATCTATGAGGAAATTGAAGATTAGGGAAGTGAAGTGACTTGCCTCTTCTGTCCTAAAGCCAGGAAGAGCTTTTTGGAGCGAATTGATTTATCAGAACTCACCGTGTCCTTGGTAAGCAGAGAACAGTATTCACAAGTGATGGTGCAAGGTGGGCAATAGTGAGACTTAGGTAGAATATATTAAATGTAATGTTTGTAAAGTGTTTACCATAGTGACTGGCACAGGATTAGTGTTCAAAAACAATTGTGTTCAAAGCTTAAAAGTCAGCCTTGAAACAAAGATGCAAAAGTCAATCAAGTTTAGAGTAGTGTGCTAAAGATCCAAAAAAATAATGGCTTCCCAAAGCTGTGAGTGACCCAAAAGGATATATGATTCAGTTCCTGTTTTAAGCAGAGAGATGTGATTTTATCAAGTCCAACATTGCAAGGAGACTCCTTAATCAGTTTCAATTGCTTTTGTCTATGTTTTATAACTTTGATATCTAATGCCAATGCACTTATCGTTGAAAAACTTCAGTACCTTGGACAGAGCCCAAGCAATAGTGGATATCCCATGAATGTTTGGTGAATGAGTAGAAGAATGTTGCTAAGAAATAACATCCTTTGGCCAAAGTGAAATCTTTTTTATGTTAACAAGTTTATTTACTCCCTTCTGTTTCTTGTCCAACTGGTCAATAACTTTACTATCAAAAATTTGAAGTCAGTGATTTAGAACCCTTGGGCATCTCTTCTCTATGCTAATCCATCCCCATTTCTTTTATCTTGGTCTTTTCTTTGAATCAGTTTTAAGTTCTGTTCTTGATAGGTGTTGGGCCTCACGATCCCACTCAGCTGGAGAGCTCCTGGATGAATGGGAGTAGTAATTCTGGAGCCACTGCAGATAATCTGCAAGGCAGAAAATCCAATTATAGGTAATTAGGAGTCACTCCAGGATTCTTTAGAAAGTAGTTTTGTATTGCCTCATGGCCATAAACAACTTAATCTGAATAAAAATTAATTTGAAATAACTTGACTACTAATTTCTAGTATTATTTGTGTTTTCCAGGACTTTCTTATCACCATGCATTCAACTTCAGCATCCTTGGATACAAGACTTGCAGATGTCAGAAGGTATTCTACAGGTAATGTGTACCTTGTTTGGACCTATAATGGGACTCTCTTCATGCTGTTTACATGGCATTGAGACTTATTAAGACTTCATAGGAGTAAATGGAATGAATTAGCCCCATAAAACTTGAACAATAACTCACTGCCTTCCATCATTTCTGTTTCCACCCACAGCAATTTTTAAAACAGAAATATCTTTTGAAGTATGAAAATATCTCTTACACACATTGAAAAACTTCAGAAAATTACAAAAAATAGAAATCACATGTAATTCACCTGCTAGAAGAGATGATCATGATTAACTTTTCAGGATAGATCTTTTGGTTGGTCTTTCTGTTTATCTCTGTGAATCTTAATTCTGTCTCCTATTCTATTTAGAAACACGAAATCACTCCATGTATCCTGTTTTGTAATATGGTATTTATCACTTAGCCATCCTTATATCATCAATAAATATAGAACTTTATCATAATTTTAAATGGCTACAGAGTAATATTCCATAATATGTGTATTGATACTTCTTTTTTAATATAAATATTCATAGCAGGTTTATTTATAATAGCCGAGAACTGAAAATAATCCAAATGTCCATCAACATTTGCATTCATTTATGTACAAATTATTGTCTATCCATACAAAGGAATGAACTACTGATACAAAAAGGAATGAACTACTGATACAAGCAACAACATAGTTTTCAATATAATTATGCTGAGAGAAAGAAGTCTGACAAAAGAAAATACAAAACAATCTATAGTAAGTGAAAGCACAATAGTTATTGCCTGGGACCTGGGGGGCAAAGAAGGCAGAAGGGAGAGATGAATTAAAAAGGGGCAGGAGGAAGCTTCTGAGGATGATGGATATATTACCACAACATGTGTATTGATATGTCTATTAATATTTAAAAATCAGCTCATCCCTACCTCTCACTCGGCTACCAGCTTTATGCAGAGATGATTCAGTTGGAAAACAATTATAGCAGCAAGTGGTGCCAGAACAACTGGATATCACATGTAAAAAATGAACCTCAATCCCCACTCTATTTCATGCACAAAAATTAAAGTGAAATAGATCATAGATCTAAATGTAGCATCTGACAGTATGCAACTTCTAGAAAAAATTGGAGGAAATCTGTTTGACTTTGCATTAGGCAAAGATTTGTTAGATAAGACACAAAAAGGATAAACTATAAAAGTAATAATTGATAAACTGGACTTGGTCAAAATTTCATAATTTCCTCTTCAAAAGATGCCATCAGAAAATGAAAAGTTAAGCCACAGAGAGAAAATATTTGCAAAACAAGTATCTGATAAAGAACTTGTATTCTGAATATATAAAGAACTCTTATAACTCAGTAGAAGATGACAATCCACTAAAAATATTGACAAAAATTTGAATAGTTATTTCACCAAGAAAAATACATGAATGGCAAATAAATACATGAAAATTTGCTTAGTATTATTGGTCTTTAGAGAATGCAAACCAGAGTGAGATCCCATTCCATATCCACTAAGAATAGCTAAAATTAAAAAAAAAAAAAAAAAAAAAAACAAGAGTAGTAGGTGTTGACAAGGATGGGAAAGCAAAATGATATATAGCCTCTTTAGAAAACATTTTGGCAGTTCTTATAAATGTTAAAAAAACTCACTATATGACCAAGCAATCTTATTCGTAGGTACTTTCTCAGAAGAAATAAAAATATGTGTTCACACAAAAACATGTACTTGAAGGTTCATAGAAGCTTTATTCATAAAGGCACTAATCCGGAAACAACCGACATGCCCATGGATAAACAAATTATGGCATATCCTTACATTGGGGTATCATTAGCAATGAAAAGGGCTGAACAATGAATGCACATTACAAACATCGATGAACTTCAAGGGCATTGTTATAGGTGAAATAAGCCAAACACAAAAGACCTCATTCCATTTGTGTGCAATTCTAGAAGAGATAAAACTATATTGATGGAAAGGTGATCTGTGATTGCAGGGGTCTGGGGTGAGGGTGGAGATTGACTCCAAAGGGGCATAAGGGACCTTTTTGGGGTGATGAAACATTTCTGTCATGATTCTAATAGTGGTGATGTGACCGTGCACGTTTGTCAAAGCTCATCAAAGTGTACATCTTTTAAATGAGTGAATTGTTTGTAACTTAAACCTCAGGAAAGGGGATACAAATAATGTCTTTTTGGGAAACCAAATCAAGGGAGGCTCTGTGGTTCCTGTTCTTGTAAAACGATTCCCACGAGCCCCAGGTTCCAGATTCTAGAATCACGGGGCAGGACTTCCTTAAGCAGCAACGCTTTAGTAATTGCATCCGCAAAAATCCGCTGTTGCATGTTGCACGTTGCTGTCAGAACTGGCGATTCTCTCTGTCAACTCATCAAGGGGAGATTTCCTCGCCAGAAGCCTCCTGAGCCTGCTCTCTGTACGAGTAGAAATAGTAGATAAGCCACGCAGTGAGGAGGTCTGCGTGACTGTCTCATTTGGAGTCTTTTCCAACTTGGTTCATGGAGGATTCTGAGGAGCCAGGAGTGGGCCGTGGGAATTTTCCCTTGACGTTGTGCCCTAGCACGGCCAATGTCCTAGTGTTCAGATTGTTCATTCTTTTAGCCCTCTCTTATCCCCCAACTTTGTTCCCACTCCATTCCCACTATACATTTTTTTTTTCTATCATTGTCAGTCTCCAGTCTCTAAGTGAAATATTCCGATGTGTGTAGGTAACAAGTCTAAGATTGTGAGCTCTCTTGAATTGGGGCCTTATTTTCTCTCTTCAATTCCCCCTTCAATCTACCTTTTGCACAGCTTGATGCACATCAGTGGCACTAAATAAATAAGCCATAATTAATCCGTATTTGGCTCTTGTATGTTTATTTTCCTCTTCTGAAACTCAGATTAGAATATGTACCCCACAGCTTGAATATTTAAATACTAAACCAAAGGGACTGTTCTGCTCCCTTCTTTCTTTGTCTTATAATAAACTAATTATTCTAACTAGGGGAATGGCATTGTCCCAAGCCTCTTCAATTTGGCACCATAATAATTAGAGGAACGAAAAGAATATACTTGTGGAAGTAGTGGTTATGTGAACAAATCACAAACGTATGCTTAAGGAAAAAGAGGAAGTCCTTAGCCATATTAATTTGCTTCTAGAAAAGTATTCCCAACTAGCACCAGTGTGTTGTACATGCACACCAAGGGTCTTGAAGGGCCAAACTCAGGAAAAACACTTCTCAATATCCTTCCTAAAGTCACTAGTGAGCGTCACTAAACATATGTAGAGGGAGGAAGTATGTCTGGTGGAAATACTTCTGAAATAATGTTCAGAGAAGTATCATGAAATAATCCTCATATTACCTTCTGGTAAGTAGAGGAAATTGTGCAGTTGTTATGGGCATTTATTCAATGCCTACTATGTGCCAAGAGCTCAGTAGACATCATGTGATTGAATCTTTGTGATAATCTTAGAATTTAGGAATTAATATTATCTCCACTTTATAGATGGGGAAAGTGAGGCTTATAGAGATCAGATAACGTGCCCAACGTTACACCACCAGGAAGTGCAGAGTTTGAACTTATGCCTGCCCGATTCCACGTCTGGGTTCTCAGCCATCAGTCTCCTGCTTGTCTGAGCTGGTCCTGCAGGAATCTGGCACGGCTGTCAAACGGCAGCGTTGGTGCTTCACCACCAGGGCGGGTAAAGAATTTTATTTGCAGCAGCCGACAATCAGAGTGGCAGTCAGATAATTAACTTGTCTCCCCTGAAGGAGCTTTGTTCACGGGACAGTCTTCAAATGGGGCATGAAAAGGCACTTGGCAAATTGCGAAAGGAAATAACGCTTCAAAATGAAAAATTGATGCACATTTATCAACTGTGGGTAACAAAAAAGCAGGCGCCATCCATTCGGGGCCATCTCTGAAATCAGTTTGAAGAGTTATACCGGTGATGAAAATGGTTGCATTCCTTGATTCTAATCTCCTACCAAAACAGGTGCGATGTCCCACCCATTGCCTTACCCAGGGCCCAGATGGGCTCCTCCTTGTTTTATTTTATTTATTTACTTGTTGGTTGCTGTTTTAATAATGGTGAAATACACCAGGGTGTCCTGGCAGGCATTTGCAACATGCAATGACACGCTTTTATAATGATTTCTTAGAGATCAACTTGAACGTATAGCCATTTTTAACATGGAGGGAGGGATCATCAGAAAGCAATTTGCATTTTCTTCCAGTTAGATCTTGTGAGAAGGGGCGCGACACAATGTTGGGCTTTGTGGGGACTGGGATTTTGAAACAGAGGTAAGATCCCTGATTGACAGAAGAAAGTACATTTGAGAGGGTTGCGGTGACTGTTGTTTCACTATTTAGTATTTGACTTATCTGGGTATCATTTTCTTTCTCCAACTCCTCCAGACAGGCTTTCCCTCCTCATGTGTTCAGGACCAAAGTGTGAGGTGATTAAATCCAATCCCCATGGAGCTTCATCCGTAGAAATTAGCTCAGAAGAATAGATTGTTGGGTGTGCTCAGATGAAGCCATATGTCTCTGCTTAGTCTCATTAACAGAGACAGAGAAAGGGGTATTTTATGCACATTTCAATTAAAGGAATTAAAATAGGCTTTAATAATGAAAAATGAAATTAAACTCTTTTGCCATTAATTAAATCAAACACCAAACTATCCAACAATCATTTTTTTTTTTTTTAAAACAACAGCGCTCTTGGGGGCTTGGAAGAATCCAGTTTTGCTCCCTCATCAACACTGCTAAATTCAGCCAGGGCTAATTGAGTGTCTACTCATAACTTTACATTCCTTTTTGTTCCTACCTGGATGCCAAGAGGCTGATCTGAAGTTTCCCACCTGACTGCAGTAACTTCCTCCTCAAAATTTTCCGAGATAAGAGTCCTTAGACGCTGTGAGCTTTTGTATCGGCTCTTGGCATTATGTTGGGTATAAACAGACAGCTTTTGCCATGAGCTGCTATGATCAAACGTTTTCCAGTCTACATACAGAAATAAATCCAGAAAAATCCACGTACGTTTGCATATAAATGGGATGAAAGAGATTAATACGTAATTTTTTCAGTCTTTCCCTTGCCTCTGTCATCTAAAGGGAAGTGGATTTTGCATGGGGCGTCAGCCCTCAACTTTCCTTTATTCAGCAGAATCAGAGGAACAGGCAAGGGAAAACAAAAGTGAAAGAAGCAGAGAACCCCAAGGGAGCTGCCTAATGAAACAAACAAACAAGAAATAAACACACAGAAGATAGAGCAAAGAGTAGCGAGGAGAAGGTCAGAAGAGCCAGACCAGCTGGAAGGATTTCAGGAGCTGTGGGAGTTTGGGGAACAGTTAATTTTCACTATGAGTGGCAGAACTGGATACAGAGTATTTTTATAGATGTTTTGATGTATGTGAATAATACCCTATGTTTTATCAAGACTCATGAAAATGGATAAAGACTTGAATTTTTATTGGTTATATGTTTTGTGGCGCTGTTATTAGTAGTATTATTTTTAATTTACAGGGACATGGAGTGTCAGACAGGACCGCATGAGCCTCTGGTTATATCCAGACATCCCTCTATCCTTTTGGTTTACTTAGCTGTTTTCTGTCTCTTTTGTGTGAAGCATTAAACTGTCTTAGATTCTTAGAGATACAGTTTTCTATAGGATCATCAATTATGCGACCTTAGGTGATTCCTAAACCTTCCATTTCCACCCAACTCCTCCTGGTGCTTTTCACTGTCCTGTCTTACAGTTCATTCATCTTCTGAGTGAGAGGCAGGGGGAGTAACCTGGAGAAATCCTTTCGGGTCCATCCCTCAGTCACGGACCGGTGTGGGATGCTGCGCCCGGCAGCATGCTGTTCGGAGGGTCCCTGGACAAGCCCCAGGTCCTTTTCAGCCTAAGAGCATCATGACTCTACATAACAGGCGTCCTCAAACTACGGCCCGCGGGCCACACACGGGTGTTTTTGCCCGTTTGTTTTTTTACTTCAAAATAAAGATCTGTGCAGTGTGCATAGGAATTTGTTCATAGTTTTTTTGTTAAACTATAGTCCAGCCCTCCAATGGTCTGAGGGGCAGTGAACTGGCCCCCTGTTTAAAAAGTTTGAGGACCCCTGCTATATAGCAATTTTTAAATTTACAGATGAAGCGATTTCCTGGGATTAATGGAGAGAATGGGTAAAGAAGTTCCATATGTTAGCTCTATCTGCCAGCTCAGATTTTGACACTGGACGTATTTGATACATTTGACAGAGAACCTGCTTTTGTATTTATAGATCTCATAATGATTTGTGTTTCCACTGACATTTTGTTCATATAGTCAGGATGGCAGATGTTAAGGGAAATTTTGAATTGATTTCCTCACCTTTGTGAATGGTAAGAACCTTTCTCTGCCGTACAAGTGTTCCAACCTTCTCTTGACTCAGTTTGATATATAATGATAATGATACTAGGAGAGAGAGCTGGATCTCTAGGGCAATTTAAACTACAGAGCAGAAAAGGGTAAATTGTTAAGGTAACTGGAGTAATCTTGAGAGTCACTTAAATTACCTTTGTTCTGTTGACACTAACTTTGTACATTAAGCGTGGTGTTAATATTATGTCGTTTGTGGATAATCTTGGGTGTGCCACCTGGGTCATTGACTTGACTTCTCTTAATTGCAGTTTCTTCATTTGTAAAGAACAGGGTGGTGCTGCCTCTTTTATGGAGGGATGGGGTCGACCAAATCATTGACTGGGCTCAAGTCAAGCATTGAGCACCATGCCTGGCACCCAGTGCAGGTTCACCTGTGAGGACGAGGGAGACGGTGATGATGATGCACACAGCAGCACCCACTCTCCCAGATTTATTCTTGTAAATATCCAGGGTTGGCAGCTGGATGGTTAATGTAAGCTCGTGTGTGAATTCTGGATGTGCTATTAATACTTAGCAGTGTGCTGCTGCACACGTTGCTTAATCTCTGTGAGCCTCCGCTCCCTTATCTGAACAGAAGACGTTCCCTCACAGGGTTTTGGTGCAGTCTTGGCTGAGTGTCTGTCACATAGAAAGCGCTCAGTAAATGGTTTCAGTAAATATTGCTGTTGCTATTTATTACCGACCACATATACTGTGTGAGCACACCCCGTCTTCCATCCATGTTAGAGCACAAAGCCTCCAATGATGGAGGAGGCGACCCTGTGCCCGTGGTAGGCGGGGGAGGGACGCCTGGCCGCGTGGGGCGGGCTCAGCCCAGGGGCAGATGTGCTCTCCCAGAGGGGATGTACTTTGGAGGAACTCCATAGGCATGGCGGGCCTCTTGCTTGGACTTATTCTCTCCAAATGCAAAGTAACATAAGCTTTTGGTAAAATATTCAACAATGTATAACCACAAAGTGAACCATCTCGACCTTCTCGATCCCTCAGACTGCCACTTGGGGTACACCATTGTGGGCAGTTTGATGAATTCCTCATACATCCTCCCCCATGCACATAGGATCATTTAAATTATGCACATTTATTTGAGTAAAATTGACATCATTCATTATTATTCTTATTGTTAAGTGAGATCATCTCACACATGTTTCTACAACCTGCTTTCTTCACCTAACCCTGTGTCGTGGATGTCTTCCTATTCTTTGGAATACAGGACACACTCTGCACGTGAAGAACCTGGAACGAGAGGGTTGGGGGGTACTGTTTCCTTGCTAGCTTTGTGGTGTGTTTGTTTTGTTATGTGGCCGAGATCACAGGGCCGAGGGACAGAGAGACAGAGTCACCGAGGCTGTGACTAAAGGAGTTTTATTGTCCAGCTCGAGCTAGGGTCCGAGCCCCCAGAGTGCCAGCGCAGTGGCCTCTTCTTCGGGCAGGGACCCCCCCTTTGTGTGCTAGTGACCCTTTTATACCTAAGCTGTTTGCATACTGATCATGCATCCGCCCCCACAGCGATTCTTACTCCATCCTGCCCCTGATAGGCTCTAACCTGTTCCGGGTCCTAGCTGAGAGACTCCGGTTTCCGCGTTCTTTTGTCTTTCTCCTCTGCATCCCATAATGTACACGTAATGCCTTGCGGTTAGCAAACAAGCAGTAAACAGAAGCTGGAAGGTGTCCATTGTCCTTATAGCCCAGTATCTTACAGTTTGTCTTACATCTTGGTGAGGTGACAGGCAACAGAAGCAAGCTTCTCTGCTGGTCACATCAATGGAGATAAGGCGGCACAAGGCCTGGGCGTGGACAATAGCTGTCAAGTAAAAGAGTTGCTAAACAAAATTGCACCCAAAGAAGTTTGTCCCAAGCAAGGATGGCAACCATTTCTAAGTAGAGCTTTTAATGATCTTTTCAGGAATGTTATCTTTGACACCAGAAAACTTTTGGTGTTATTCTACTGGCTGTATCTTAACGGAGCGTAATGGTTAAAATTTTGCACTTTGGTGTGGGCATGACTTGGATTCAGTTCCTAGCTTTGCTAGTGACTAGCTCTGTGACTTGCAGAAAGTTAATCTCTCCAAGCCTTTACCTCTTCATTTGTAAAATGGGCAGAGGAATAGTTCAGACCTCATAGAGGGTTGGGAGGATACATTGAGGTGATGCCCAGGAGATGGTCAGTGTGGTGCCTGGCTGATGGCAGCAGGTGCTCAGGAACTGGAAGGTATTCCCTCAGAGTAAGTAGTAAACCACCCAGGGGCACTAAATAGGCTGGAAAATAATATGCAATGATCATGGTGTGTCCAGCTGGTAAATATTCAGCAAGGGAATATTTGCTGGACACCCAACAAGTGCCCAATGCCGTATGCAGCAGCCGAGAGTGAATGGGAAGGTGATGAAGGGCGTTCCAGCTCTTGAATAGTTTAGAGTTCTGGGGAAGAGGCATGAATGGCCAAGCCTAACGCAAACATCCCAACAATAAAAATAAGCTGGCACGTGGACTGGATGCATGTCCCGGGGGTGCAGGGGAGCAAGCCCCGTGGTTAATTCTCCCTGTGGAGGTGGTTCCTTCCCACCTCGCCCTTCTTCGTCGGTACCCACCTCCCCAGCAGCACTGACCTTTCGCTTCCTCTGATGGAGAAGTCACATAAGCTCAGTTTGCTCCTAGATGTGCTTTGTTGTGCTTTTTGTTATGCTCTGACTTTTAAATTGGGTGTCAATACTTTAAAAATATCAGACATTTTACATAAAAATCTGAAATTCTAGCTTCTCTTGAAAGTGAATCAGCTGCAGCTGAGTAACTATTTTGCTCTTTTTTTCTGAAACATGTGCCCTTTTGCTCCCCCAGTCCCATATCACCTGTCTGGGCCTTGCTCTCGGCTGGCACAGAGTAATGGTCTTGCCGTGCCCTGCCTCTGGGATGCCGTGCCTTCTTCCTTGCCTGGCTAACTAACTGCTACTCCCCTTCCCATCCCAGCTCAAGCTGCATGGCTTCCTGGAAGCCTTGCTTGAGCAACTCAATGGCTCTTGCCTTCTTGATTTCCCTGTTGAGCTCTTCCCTTCCACGGCAGACCTAAGATGAGGGTTGGTGAAAATGCTGTGCCCTAGGAGGGAGGAATATTCTATTATCAATAATGTTTAGAGTTTCCAGAATGTGGTAACAATAAAAGCAGACTTAACTTATTTTAAATCCCCTGCAGACAAGGCACCTGCTTACTGCCTGCCCCTGAGGGGCAACCACGCCCACTGTACCACATGGTCCACCGTGGCTCTTGTCCAGTATAAATGCAGTAAGTTTACATTTGTTTGTTCAATCGTTTGATTCGTGTCCCTCTCCCCCACCAGACTGGAAGATTTAGCTCATCACTGTATCTACTGAGCCTCACACGTTTCCTGGCCCGCTGGACGTGCTCAACGAGTGTTTATTAAATAAGTGAAAAGCTAAGTAGTTAGTTCTAGTCTTCCCTTGAGAAATTATACTGTATAATTGGCCAGGTTGATTTGGAAGCAGAAAGTTTCTGAATATTTAAGTTCCTCCTGGAGAAGATGGGAGGTATCAAGGCAAATTCCTACTTTCCCCTCAAGAGGAAGTTAGAAATTAGGAGGGAAATTTGCACCCCTGGATCAATATATGGCAAAATTTCAGCTCTGTAACCTTAAAACTCAAGCAATTAACTTTGTTTGAAAAGGTCAGCAGTAGTTGTGCTCTTCTCCTCTGACAAGTTGAGCTGTCCAACAGAACTCAGTTCAAATTAAAAATATCTTTGGCAAAGTTAATCAGATCTTGCTTATGCTGTCATGCTGCAGGGGAGAGGTGTCTGTTGGGATTCCAAGATGCTCTGGGGATCAGCTAGGGTTTTCTTTTGCCATTCTGAATGTAGCATGGGAATCTTGCTACCACCTATCAAAAATCCTAACGGTAAAAGTAGCTGCTATCTTTGAGTGTCTGCTGTGGGCCAGACATTGTAAATTCCTTTATATATGTTACCTTCAAACTTTCCATTATCTGTGAGATTAATGTCATTAATATTCTTATTTTGGGTAGAGGAAACTGAGGCTCAGAGAGGTTAAACCACTTTTCCAAAGTCACACAGTAAGAGACGGAATCTCCTACTGATAAAACCTGGCTTTTCTGATTCTTCCCTCCATGATTTCTCAAATTCTGGGTTGAGGGAAATGTACCCTGGGTTCCAGGGAAAGTTGGCTCATTTTATCATGTCCTGAGTATTTGCCCCTTTAATTTCCTGTACGTTTCTGGCTTTGGGATAAAGTGGTCCCAGTATAACCAGTCTTGGCCAAAGAGACAGTCAAAAGGAGCCTGGGAGAGTTGAGGAGGTAGGAATATAAGCCTCTTAGTCTGTTCAAATAACTGTAACAAAAATACCATAAACTGGGTGGCTTATAGACAAGAGAAATTTATTTCTCACAGTTTTAGAGGCTGAGATGTCCAAGATCAAGATGCCAGAAGAATCAGTGTCTGGCGAGAGCTCACTCTCTGGTTCAGAGATGGCACCTTCTCACTGCTGGCACGTGGGGGAGGGGCGAGGCAGCTCTCCAGGCTCTCTGTTACAGGGCACTGATCCCATTTGTGACGGCTCCACCCTCATGAGCTAATCACCTCCTGAAGGCTCTGTGTTTTAATATCATCACTTTGGGGGTTAGGATTTCAATATATGAATCTTGAGTGGACACAAACATTCTGACTATGGCAGTGGGTGCATTGTAAGGAAATCTGTATTAGCATTAACACCCTGTCTCCATGTAATAGACAAGATAAAGTGTAAGTCATGAGGTTAGAAAAGAATATGAACTTTGGATCATCTGGGACAGAGGTTTATATCTGAGCCTTTTCACCTACTAGCTGGGTGACCACGCGTAAGGTACTCAACCTTTCCGAGTTTCAGTTTTTTCTTCCGCAGAAAGAGAATCTTGATCTCCCTTGCAAGGTCGTGAAGACAGAGATATAGTTGAGATGCCATTAAAAGACTAGTTTAGTTTGTACCGTGTGCCGGACATACAGAAGCTGTTGCTCTCACAGAACTTATAATTTTTGGGAGGGATGAACCAAAAAAGAAAGAGAATTATAATAAAGTACGCTAAATGCTATTATGGGGGAAATATTGCAGGCAGGCTGTGTAAGCAGAGGGAAGTCCCTCCCACCACCGCACCTTTCACTCCTCTGGCCACATCGGCCTCCCTGCTGTGCCTCCAGCGTGCCGGGCAGGCTCTTGCTGCAGGCTTTTGCTGTCATGGATCCTGCTGCCTGGCACATTTTTCTTCCTTGGTAGACAAACAGGCCTACTCCCTCATTTTATTCAGGCCTTTCCTAAACGTCCTCGCTGTCTAAAGGCCCCCCTGGACTTCCTGTATAAAATGGCCCTCTCGTATCGTCACTTTGTACCCTCTTCCTCACAGCGTTTATGATCGCATGGCATGTCTTTGCCTGTCGTCCCTCTGTCTCCTTTACCCACAGTATAAACTCCATGGGAGTCGAGAATCTGCCTGTTTTATTCCCTGTTGTATCTTCAGTACCTGACACTTGGTAGGGACTCACAGAACATTTGTGTGATGAGCCTGGGAATGAATCATGTCACGCCAGTTGTTCCAGTGGATCATGCATTGGCCACATTCTGTCCTGCTCAGTAGATGGTTCCATCGTAGCTCAGTACTGTGGGTTCTGGAACCATCCAGCCTTCGGACGTGGGCTGGAGCGCAGGCTGTTGGCTGCAGGTCGTCTGAGGATGCACGGGGAGTGGTTTCCGTTTCCAGCTGTGTCACTTTTTCCAGGACAAGAATCCCAGTACGCTCAAACTTCCTTTCTTCAGAGTCCTTGGAGGGCAGTGTCTCTCCTACGTTGTTCTGGACGTGAAGACGCCACTCCCAGCAACAGAAAGGATGGAATCTTTCCCCTGGGATGTGCCTGTTCTACACAACAAGATGGCAGTTTCCATATACTTTTCACAGGTAGGACTTGAAAGTCTGCTGTATCCTGGCATTTCTCAAAGGATGGCATCTGTACCCTAGGGAGGAGACAAGATGGTTTGAGGTGCTACTTGGAAGAGATTAATGGCAATAGTTATTTCTTTTAATGTGTAACGGCCCCACAAACTATGATTTATGGCTGCTATTGCTTAGGGCCAGGCTTCCACATGCTATATCCCAAATGGGTACGGCTGGGTTACATAACAAGATGACTGCAGATGCATTACTAGGTGGTTTTAGCATAAAATAAGATTGAATAACACAGAAAGTTATTCTCTTTTCCATTCTCTTTTAATGTTTGTGATTACAGGAGAACAAGTCTCATTTGGTGCTTGAACCCTTGCCAACCTCCGTCTTTTTGTCAAGGAGACAGCAAGCTGCAGGCTTAGACCGTTCTGCAGGCAATAGTCTGCAGCCAGAATCTAGCAACAGTGCTTGTTTCCATTGTATTCATTTTAATTTTTGCTTTCTATTGATGGCATGAGATGCTGGTTTTCCACTGGCCGTCACGACAAGTAAAATTTCAGTTAAAATACATTTATTTAAGTAAGATACTGAGTTGACTTAAGTAAAGTAAATTAAGTGAATAATAGAAATGCTGGATATGAGTAATGAAACCATCTCGAAGGTGGAGCGCAGGGGCCGGGCGCTAGGGCGGTCTTGCTCCAGCCCGTCCAGTTGCAGCAAGGGTGGCAAGCGCCAGGCCGGGCTGCTCTCCTGGTTAGTTGTGCCGTCCGTCTGTGTGGGCTCTGTCCCCTGGTTCTGTTTCCAGCCCGTTATCACCTTCCAGTGACTTTGAATTGGTTCCACCAGCCACTTTCCTGCCAATGATTCAGACCTTGCAGCCTTTCCCATTTCCTCGGGAAACCACGGTGACCCAATTACTCACGTCTAAGTGGCCCTCCTGTCAGCATGCAGGGACTCATTAAAACACAGCTGGAACAGCCGTAAACGTGGCATACAACGCTGCCCTTTCTAAGAACCACAGCCTGAAGTCAAAACATGTTTCTGGTAATGTCACCACGCGCAGGTTCCCCTTTTTCTTCTTTCCCTCCCTCGTGCTTCTGCACATTCAAAAACCTGCCCGGGCCATGTGTGACCTTGGGAGGAAAAAAAATGTGACGTTACAGGACTCTGTGACCGGTGCCACTGTCCGAATGGCACCGAGGTGCTGGACAAGAGTAGCCGCTGGACGAGCCAAGCAGCTCTTTCGAACGTCTGTGCGTGATGCTCGCTGCTCGCTAGAGCAGCTCTGCAGGGCTGGGGCGCATGCAGACCCGTTAGGCGATGTCTCTGCTGGTGTTTCTGGTGTCCTCCTGTGGGTCTGTCTGTAGAGCTGATGGTTACCATAAGCCCAGGGCCGCTGACAATTCAAAATGGCATTTTTTTTTGTCTGGTTGGTTTGGCAAAATGAGATTTTTTTTTTGCTGATGGAGTCCCCATGGTGATCATTTACTGGGCCCTTAGGAGGTACCCTGTGTTTTACGTAAGTTCCTGCATTGATTCTCCTGGCAATTTTACGTTATGTTTGGTATCGTCCCCATTTTCTGATGAAAAACTTGACACTCCAAGAGGTTCGGTTACTTTGCATAGAGTTTGTGAGCAGCAGTGCTGGGTCTGGACCGTACTGATCTGAGCCTCAAGGGCACATCTCTAATCTCTGTGCTTGTGCTCTCTGAGGGGAGGGGAAATTTCCGAAGCCTACTGCCCCAGAGTTGTGTCTGCTTTGCACTGGCCAGAAGCAGATGGAGCACACGGAGGGCGTGGATAAGGAGAGTCCACTGAAAGGATCATTTATAAAGGCATGGGCAGGATTAGGCATGAAGTTCCCTGGGGCCAGCAACAGCAGGAGGTCGTTTATGCCTGTAGGCGTGAGGGGAGGAGAGAGGGGGGGAGAGAGTGAGAGAGAGAGCAAGCCAGCGAGCAGAGCATCCTGGAACCCAGAGAGACCTACCTGAAGCTGCAGGAAAGGGACCCCTCGCTAGGAGGTGTGGCCTTGGGTGGGGGAATGCAGTGGTGTCAAGCTGTATCCCAGCAGGTCAGCTGACATCTGCTGACCTCTGCTTCCTCCCACCCCTGACTCTCCTGGTGCCACCATTGGCCAAACTCAACCAGAAGCCAGAGGGCAAGGGTCTGGTTGGTGTAGCCACAGAATTCATTGTCAGGGCAAACAGAGGATGGTGGACATTAAACCAGGAAGGGTCAGGGAGAATACTCAGCACAGAAGCCTTAGCCTCTCTGAGCCTTAGTGGACGTATTTTGGTCTTAATCTTATTTGATTTCTCTGCACAGCTTGGGACTCCTGAACACTTCTTCCTTGAAACTCTCCTTTCTCCTGACGCCTGAGATGGTATCACACTCTCCTAGTTTTCTTCCTATAATTTTTTAGCATCTTCTTTGTCTCCTTTGCAGGTGTATCTCCTCTACTATATCATTGTATGTTGGAGTTACTTTTTCTCTACGCAACTGTATACATGTGCATAGCTTCAATATGCACAGTTTGCAATTTTTTTTTTTACCCACATAGCTTCCATTATCCCAAGCTTCACACGCATATGTCCAAATGTCTACCTGATATCTGCTCTGAGATATTTCAAAGTCACCTCAATCTCAACTGGTCCCACATTCATCCTTGCTATTCTTCCCAAAAATGGTCCTTCAGTGCTCTTATTCTCAGGGGATATTGCCATTTCTATTTTGCTATGTAAGGGAGAATTCTGGAGAGAAATCTTCATGACGCCTCTGTCCCTCATTTCCGATACCCAACTATCACCAGGTCCAATCGATTTCACTTCTAAAACATCTTCTAAATCTGTCCTCTTTTTTTTGTTGTTGTTCTTTTTATTTCAAAATAATTTTAGCTTTACAAAAAATTTGCAAAAGCAGTACCTTCATCCTGCCTATTCACAGTATATACCCAGAACACCACTAGGGAAACCAGGAAATTAACCAGGAAAATTAACATATTACCTAATTTGCAGATTATATTCACATTTTGTCCTAGCCCCACTAGTGTTTCTTTTGTGTTCTAGGATTTAATTCAGAAATCTACGTTGTATTTTGTCATATCTTCTTAGTCTACTGCAATCTGGAACAGTTTCTTGGTCTTTGTTGTTTATGACTTTGAACATTTTTGAAAGTGTCAAGAGTACTGGTCAGTTACTTTATAGAGTGTTCCTCAATTTGAGTTTCCTTGATTTTTATTTTTAATGATTAGAGCAAGGCTATGCGTGTTTAGTAAGAATGCCGTGGCAGTGCTGTGGGCTTCTCCGTGCATGATACCAGAGCACGGAAGACAATGTATCTCATTGCTGAGGAGGTCAGCTTTGGTCACTGGTGAAGGTGGTACCCGCCAGGTGTCTCTACTGTAAAGTTACTATTTTTTTCTCCTTCTAATTAATAAGTATCTTGTGATACTTTGAGGATATTTTGAAATTTTTCAAATATCCTGTTTCTCATCATACTTTCGCCCACTAGTTTTATCATCTACTGGTGATGATTCTTTAACAATCATTACTTTGGTATTTGCCGAGTGGTGGTTTTCTATTTCCATCATTCCTTCTACAATTACTAATTGGAATTCTACTGTAAGAAAAAGCTGCATCTTTTCCTTCATTTGTATATTCGATTCTTTATTGATATTAGTATGAATTCGAGGGTAATGTTCTGTGGGTTATAAACCGTTACTATCATCATTTATTTCGTTACCCAGGTTATCGTGGTTAACGTTACCCAGGTTAACGTGCCCATTGGCACCTCATCTGTCCTCCATTATTTTCTGAGCAGGTCGTTACTCTCTGTGACGGAAACGTGTTCCAGGCTCATCTTTCCCTGCCCTGGCCATGTAATCTGTTGTGGGCTACCTTGTGTACCCCAAAAGAGTATGTTCGAGTTGTAAAATCCCTGGCATCTGGGAATGTGGCCTTGTTTGGAGTTAGGGTCTTGCAAATGTAATCAAGTTAAAATGAGGTAGTACTGGATTTGAGTGATCTCTTATCCAGTGTTAGCGTTCTTATAAGACGAGGGCAATTGGACACACACACACACACGGAAGAGAATAGCACGTGAAGACTCAGAGATAGAAGACACTCACAGGGAGAGGCAGAGGTTGGAGGGATGTGGTCACAAGCCAAGGAATGCCCAGGATTGCCAGCTACTGCCAGAGACTGGAAGAAGTGAGGAAGGATTTTCCCCTGGAGCCTTCAGGGAGAACATGGCCCTGCTATAACACCTTCACTTCAGACTTGCAGCCTCTAGAATTGTGAGAGAATAAATTTGTTTTAAGCTACCCAGTTTGTGGTACTTTGTTATAGTAATCCTAGGAAATTAATATAGAACCAGTCATTTCCTAGAGAATCCCTGTATTTTTTTTTTTTTAAACTGGAGGATGGTCTTTTGATACCAAGATCTGGGTGCCAGGATCCCCTTCTCTGTCTCCTTTCCAGAATCATCTTGTCTACTGCATCCTTACATGTTGGGCTTACCTAACTCTTGGTCCTAGGCACTCTTTTCTTCTAACTCTACTCTGCTAGCTAATGGCATATTGCCCTTCTCCCCGAGTTTATCCATACCCACAGTCCAAGCCATCATCTTATCCAGTGTGGGCAGCTGCAACAGCTTCCTAACTTATCCTTGCCTCTCCTGCCCTCCCAACCCATTCAGTCTTTCCTGTGCTAATCTTGATGATGTTGCCAAAATGACCTTGTTTAAAAATAACTTTTTATTCTAGAACAGTTTTAGATTTATAGGAAACTTGCAAAGC
This sequence comes from Mirza zaza, assembly GCA_008750895.1. NCBI lineage: Eukaryota > Metazoa > Chordata > Mammalia > Primates > Cheirogaleidae > Mirza > Mirza zaza. The sequence goes on from VSMD01034449.1 coordinate 80,165, forward strand.
TAGTACAAAGAGTTCCCATATACCCCACACACAGTTTCTTCTGTTATTAACATTTTAAATGAGTAGGGTACATTTTTCACAGTTAATGAACCAATATTGGTACATTCTTATTAACCAAAGTCTGCACTTTACTCACGTTTCCTTACTTTTTTATGTGGTGTCTTTGTTCTGTTCCTGGGTCCCATCCAGACTACCACGTGACAGTTAGGAGTCATAATCACTGTTGGTTTCCCTCGGCTGCTGTAGTTTCTCTGACTTTTCTTGTTTTGGTGACCTTGACATTTTAGAGAAGTACTGGTCGTGTATTCTGTAGAATGTCCCTCAGTTGGGATTTGTCTGATGTTTTCTCACGAATAGACTGAGGTTATGAGTTTTTGAGAGGAAGACCACAGAGGTACAGTGCCGTTCTCATCACAAGGGCATGTGCAGTCCAGATGATTTATGACTGTCGATATTAACCTCGATCACCTGGCTGAGTCTGTGTTAGTTGGGTTTCTGCGCTGTGAAGTTACTCTTTTTCCTCTCTTCCCATACTGCACTCTTTGGAAGAAAGTCACTATGAGTATTTTACACTCAAGGAGTAGGGCGAACAAGGTATCTCCTCTTTGAGGACAAAGTACATAAATTATTTGGAATTCTTCTGCACAGATTTGTCTAGTCTCCCCTATTTATGTATTTGTTTTTGTTCAATCATTGGTTTATATCAGTATGGAATTATGGATATTTATTTCCTACTTTGGTTTATAATTTAGTACAACTTTATTTTACTGCTCAGACTGTTCTAATTTCGGTCACTGGGGGGTGTTTCAGTTTGCTCCTGCATCCTTTCATCAGATCCCACGTGTGTGTGTGTGTGTGTGTGTGTGTGTGTGTGTGTGTGTGTGTGTTGAATCCTTCCTTACTTTCTGGCTCTACAAATGCTCCGGGCTAATTTTGTATATTCTCTGTCTCAGTTCTAGAATCAGCTATTTCTATCCAAACTGATCTTTTCAAAATGCAAATCTGATTGTTACCCAGCTGTTGCCAAAATCCTTACCTTGGCATTCAGTGCCCTGTACACCCTGGCTCCTGTTTGCTTTTTCAGGCTCATCTTTTCTCCCCGTGGAACCTCTATGCCCTGCCATCGTGACTCATTTCCATTTGTATGTCCCATGCTCTCTCCTGCGACAGGACTTTTACACTCCCTCTCCGCTTTTCCCAGCAGGCTTCTCTTTTGCTGTGCCTTATTAATTAATTCTTTCCCTTGCTTTGGTACTCAGCTCCTCAGTTAGCTTTGCCTAACCTCTTTGGCCAGGCTGTTTGCTTTACTACATCTTCTCCAAATACTTCTTTATCATAATGCATCTCATAGTTGTAATTATACACCTATCTGTGGGAGAGTTTGAATAATGCCAGTTCTTCTACTATGCTGTACCCTCTGTAGGAGCAGAGTCTTTGGTCATTTTTGCTCCCATCATGCTCCTAGACTCCGGATCAGTGTCTGGAATATAGTGGGTGCTCTTGCATATTTGTGGAATGAATGAATGTGAGTGAATTACTCTATGGCATTTTTATTCATTTAATTATCTTACTGAGTGCTTAATAACAGCTGAGCTAAATTCTAGGAAGAGAAATGTAAATGATATCTGGTCTCCCATAGTAGAAAAATCTGTTTAAATTTTTAAATTGAGCATTTCCCAAAACTTTTTTTGAGCATGGACACCATGTCATAGCTATTAACATCATCTGGTACCAGTGTTCCATAAGAGAAAAATTTAGGAATTGCTGTGTTAGAATTTCCATGAGGGCATGGATCATATATCCATTCATTTGTTCATCCATCCAAGTGTCTGTTTATTCAACCATCCAGCATTCTACCCAACAAATATTTCATGACATTTATGATGTGTCTGGAACTAGAGATTTAGAGCTAAACAAGCCTCATGGTGCTTACATTTAGGTGGAAGTGATAGACAATACAAATTTAATGGTTTTAGTGGTTGCCTTAGGGTTTACATTATATGTATTTTTAACTGATCTAAATCCATCTTCCAATAACAGTGTACTGCTTCATGTGTAGTATAGGTACCCAATAACACAGTTTCCCCATTTCTTCTCTTTTGTCCCTGTAACATTACTGTCATACACTCCGCTTACCCATATGTTATAAGCACAAAGTACATTGTTACTATTATTACCTTAGACAGGTGCTTGTCTTTTGGATCAATTAAAAGTAAGAAAACCAAGAGATTTTACCTCCATTTATTTCTTCTCTGATGTTTTTCCTTCCTTTATGTAGAGCCAGGTTTCTGACCTATATCATTTTCCTTCTTTGTGAAGAACTTTTAACATAGGGCAGATCTGTTGGAGATAAAGTCCGGCAGTTTTGTTTGTTTGAGAAAGTTTATTTCTCTTCCCTTTTGAAAGATAATTTCACTGGGTATAGAATTTTAGAATTTGTTTTTCCTTCTCAACACTTTAAATATGGCTTCTGAAGAGAAAAGTCTACTGTGAGTCATGTCTTGGTTTCTCCATAGGAAATATTCCCCCCCGCCCCCCATGGCTTCTGTGGAGAGTTCTCTTTTGTCTTTGATTTCCTGCAGTGTGAATATAATATGCCTTTCTGTGTGTGTGCATGCATGCATGTGTTTACGTGTATGTATATGTGCGGTATGTTTTGGCATTTATTCTAATTGGTGATCTCAGAGCTTCCTATATTTGCAGTTTGGTGTCTGTCATTAATTTGGGGAAGTTCTCAGCCATTATTCAAATATTTCTTCTGCTTCTTTCTCTTTTTCTTCTCCTTCTGGTATTCTAATTACAAATATGTTATACTTTTATACTTGTCGCATATAGTTCTTGCTCTGTTTTTATTTTTTATTTTTTCAGTTTTTTTCCTCTTTGCATTTCAGTTTATGAAGTTTCCACTGACCCATCTTCAAGACCACTGATTTTTCCTTTGCTATGTCCAATTTACTGATGAGCTTATCAAAAAGCCTTCTTCATTTCTGGTGCAGTATTTTGACTTCTAGCATAGCATTTCCTTTTAATTCTTGCATGTTGTCATCTTTTTTCATGAGGGTCTTTAATGCATCAGTTATAGTTATTTTTAATTCCCCACCTGATAACTCTAACATCTATGTCATATCTGAGTCTGGTTCTGCTGCCTGCTTTTGCTCTTTGGACCATGTCTTTCTTGCCTTCTGTCATGCCTTAAGTTTTGTTTTGAAAGGCAGACATGTTGTATCAGGTAGTAGGAAGTGAGGTAAATAGGCCATTATTCTGAGGACTTATTGTAATCAGGCTAGGGATTTGAGATTATTGTAGCTGTAGTTAGCAGAGGCTTCAAATTCCTCTAGTGTCCTTGTTTTTTTTTTTCTTCTCCTGTTAAGTTTATACTCCTCAGAGAGTCTGTGTTTTGCAGCTCTAATAGTAATTCACTATTATGATACTAGAGTCCTGTTGGCATGGTAGTAAATTGTGGAGGAAGGAGAGTGTTCTAAAATCTTCCGATTAAATCCCAGTATTTCAGTGGGCCTGTCTCCCCGGGTTGTGGCCTTTCCAAGTGTTTCTCCAGAGCCTTATCCACCCAGCCCTCTACTCTGTTCCCTGGCTGCAACACCCCAAATCTGTATGTTTGAGTGTAGGTTGACTCTGGATGACTATGTGTTTCCCCTCTTGGGTGAGGCAGGAAGACTGGAGGGGCCGAAGTGGGACAATGCTCTTCCTCCAGTAGGGGTCCACCTCAGCCACAGCCCCCACCTGTTTTTCCTATGTGTTCAGTTAGGATTTTTATGTATTTATTTATCTTTCCAACTTTATTGAGATATAATTAAAAAATAAAAATTTTATATATTTAAGAATTGCATATATTATGGATATGCTAATTAGCTTGATTGGGATAATCATTTCACAATGTGGGCCTTTGTTTAGAGGAGGGTGCTGGATTCATTTTGCAAGGAATGCACTTCTTGCCCTGCCAGGGCCACCTGGGCCTCTCACTTGGATCTTCACCGTGAGAAGAATCTGGTGGGGTTTCTGGAGGAAAAGTTCATGAAATTGTGGGGTCTTTCTAAGATAGCAGCCCCCCTGCGAGACCATACTTAGCCTCCAGCAATGCATCAAAATTTAGCATCTACATATTCCTGCCAGTTATATAGTTCCAGTGGTTTTTGCTCTCTCAAGATTTCGGGGCAGTTTGCTCTGCAGCCTCACTTGATGGATGCATCCAAGAAAAGTCACCTTCAGTTAGTCTGCCCTTCTGATGTTGTTGTGAGAATGGAGTGATAACTTCCAAATTCTTTACTTGTGGTAGCTGAAACCAGAAGTTAATACCCTGGCAGTAAACATTTAAACAACGACACAGTCTGATTTCACTTCCCCTTCCTCCTAAATAGATCGCATTGTCACTAGGAAGTCCTAGATGTTCCTAAAAATTTGGGAAATCCTGACTAGACTACAGAAGCTTGGCTGATAAGTGTAATCTCATACTCTGAGCTCCAGGATTAACGAGGCTACAGCTGAAGTGGCAGAGCTTGGAGGGAGTCTGCAGGGAACCAAGTTTCCCTTGGTAACATGGATCCAGAGAACAAACCAGCTGGAAATATAGCAGAGTAAGTTGATTTGCATCAGAATTAGACCTTCTTACATTTTCCCAGCCCCTCAGCTGCAGGGTGAGTATGAATTTCTACTCTCTAAACTAAGAGCGAGTTCATTGTTAAATGGGTCCACTTGGACGGGCACAGCAGAACACCGTGAGTGTAGGAAATGAAGAGAATTCTTTGTGCTAACATCTGTGCGGTGGCGAGTGATTCATCAGTCAGCTACATGCTGGCCTCCTCCACACGCCCGGAAACCATTCACGAAGCTCTCTGAATGGCATCTTAAAGGCCCCACGCTGCCACATCCTGGGGTCATGAACTCTCAGATCCACCCTCTTCCCCTCAGCCAGCCATGCCAGGGGCCTGATCTCGTTCCACTTCCCATTGTTATGTGCACATCTGGATCTTAGGCTGTCCTTTCAGATGCCAAATTGGGAGAGGTCTCACCCTGAGGCCTCTCTTCAGCGAGGAACTACTTACTTACTGGTCTCATGAAAGCATAAATGAGGGCTTGCACTGGGCTGAACTCCCCAGCTAAATGAAATGGCTCAATGGTGCCATGTTGACCCGGCACGTTAGACGATGAGAAACTCTTTCAATTATTCTGAGAGTGGCTGTTAAGAGGATGAGAAATCATCTGCATGCAAAGTTGGCTTTAATTTCTCTAAAGGAGATGATTTGCCAAAAAGGCTTTGACTATTTAAAGACTGTTACCTGAGCAAGACATTTGGGTAATTGGGCATTTGATGTTGGTTTGGTGTCACCTTTATGCATATTGAGATGATCATGTGACTCTAAAGACCTTGTTTTACTTTAATTGGAATTCCTGCACGGGAGGGGCTGACATGAGCTCTGGCTGGAGCAGAGAGTTCGCTTTGAAGGGTCAATGTGGATAAAGAAAGATACCTTTGGCATCTTTTTCCTTCTGTGTTTCAGTTAAGACACTTCTGGTTGTAAGAAGAGAAACAAACTTGTGATGCATTTAGCAAAAAGGAAAAAAACAAAGAAAAGAGAAAAATGAGAAGGAGGTAGTTTTATTTATTTATTTTTAAATGAGGCTATAGTAATGTCTTCAGGAAGTGAAATGTCAGGATGTAGTAAGACCTCATATGAACCAGAGCTGGAAGGTGGAATGTCATTAGGAATCTTGGCAGTCACTCTGATCCCTTTACCTCCCCCAGGTTTCTCTGTGTGCGTTTCTCAGTCCTTCATCTCTCTCGACCAACTTTTAGGCTATTCCACAGGCAGGTCACAGGATGGCTGCTCCTGAGGTCTGCAAGTTTACACTACCTCATTTTGAGTCACCTTCAGCAATTCGACTGGTTATGTCTAAGTGCCAGTTCCAGACTCCTGAGAGAGAGAATCTGATCTGAAAAGTGTCCATGCCTGTAGAGGAAAGCACCCTGCAGGTGGCTACTTCTCAGAGAAAAGGGATGTCTTCTAGAAAGACTCCCCGACAATGGACTTCATATCTAGTGTTAACCCCATTTTATAGATGAGGAAACTGAGGCTTGCCTTGTCCATGGTCTCATGGCCACATCTATCTTTTTTTCCTCAGTGAAGGTTATTGGGAGGAAATAGTTATATTTTGGATGAAAATCGGTGATATTCCTGTTGTAGCTATTTTTTAAGGAAGGGAATTACCTTTTGTTAAATAGGATGGATTGTTTAGAAAAAATATTCTTGGTAATTTTGTCAAAAGGAAATACTCTTTCTCAAAATAGAGTGAGAGTAAATGAGAGTAAAATTTTAGTAGCAAAGAGAAGGATTCCTAAAATAATCTGGGACAGTTATGTAATCACAAAGCTCTTTGGTATTTCCATATTCAAGAAAAATTAAATGCAAGAAATGAACAAGAAGGGAAAAAAATTCTTTATAATAGTCAAAGCCACCCTGTTGGCCAACAGTTTGAGGTATCCTAAGTCTTCTTAGAAGGAACAAGCTTCTTAAATGCAAACCAAAACTTGAGCCAAGTATGGAATTGAGCTATCAGGGAGAAAGTGAAAGCTAGACCAACTTCTGATCTGACTTTTATAATTTTCTAGTTTCCTAAATCCATTAGCTTTTTTCCCCTGAAGTACAGTGTTGGGTTGTCAGAAATAAAATCAGATTGCAGTTTTAAAAAATTAGAAGTTTACTGTATGTTCCAAAGAACAGTTCTTGAATTGGGGGGGTCTTCAAATAAGGATGGTAAGATGCTCACTTTGTAGCAGTTCTGGGCAGCTTAAGCATAAAGGAAGAAGTATTTTGACCTTTGTTATGATTGACTATTGCAGATTAATGTTCTTTGTAAACAACCAGAGCTATTTATGCTAATTTACTTACAGCTGTTTGGTTTAATTTCACTGAATCATATTGACAAGTACGTAAAGCTACGTTTCCTGTTGCGTTTATAATTACAGGTAGCATTCCAAGGAAATCAGGAGGACTTAAGTTTTGGTTACGTCGCTGTGGGTGGTTGGGGTATCTCTAAACTGTGGCTTCCATTTTTAATTTTTCTTTAACAGGAACTTTCAAACTTGAGGATACTTCCCTGTTCTAGGCTAGACCATATTATGATTTATTAAAATCCAAAAGAAACTACCAACGGAATGATAGCTTCAAGACAGCATGAAATGGGAAGGATTTAAGTGGCTTCATGTGTCTTTTCATTGCTACCAAAAGAAAGCCCGAGGAACATGCGGATGTTGCCATCCATCTGGAATAGTCTTAATAAATAGTCCTGTGCTCTCTGGTCCCTCTTGTCCCAGTAGCCCCGTGCCCCTGGTTGACTGCGTTCTACAATCAGAGGTTGCTTGCGATCTTCTGGCCCATTCTCTGCAGGCTCAACCAGGTCACCCTTTCAGGCAATGGGAAAGGGTGACATATTATTAATGTTCTTCCAGGGCAGATGGGATTAAGGAAAAACCCATCAAAACAATGGCTTATTTGCTGATAGTTCACAAGCCATCAGCAACAAGGACTGCGCAGGAGCTTGTCAGAGGCTGGGTTTGTGTTTCAGGACTCCCCTCGTCAAAGCCACTGCCACCTCCCCGGGTGCCCTCCTCTACTTGACACTACCTTCCGGGCTCTGTGCCTGGCCAGGAGGAGGTATTACAGACACAACTCGATTGTACATCTTTCTGTAGCCTCCCTCAATGTGTCTGGGAGCACCTATTTCCTGTAGCGTGCCGGATGTCCACACAGTTCTGCCAGGGACCTGGTTTCAGAGAAAATGGGATGGAATGCTGGTCATGATGGAGTTGGATCAGACCCAGCTACAAGGGAGCTACAACACAAAGCAGAGAAAAGGCATCAATTTTTTTTTTCCTAGCAAAAAATTATACTGGTAATCTTTATTCAGATCGTGGTAATACTAACTCATTCATCAAATACTTGTTGAGCATTTACTGTGTGCTATATTATTATTGAGAATATTGGCAGAAATGCCAGACCCTAAGGAAGTTTCTTTTTTTTTTTTTAACAATAATGAAAAGTTATAGTGAATCTCTCCAATTTAGATAAAAAACATTGTTTAAATAATTTTGTTCTTTTTCCCTTTCCTTTCCATGGTTCACTATGTTCTGAATCTACCAGCTGTAAGAAATATGAGAAAATAATTTGACATTGGTTAGGATTTGCATTTTTAAGTCGCTAGAAAATTCTTAGCTTATTATTTTTAAAGTATTGATTAAAATAAGGGTAACAAAGATAGCTACATCACAGCAAATTGTAGTTTGCTTTTGTCTCACTTTAATCCTTTGGTCTTGAACACATTTTTATTACCTAAGTTATTGTTCTGTGCTCTTTTCCCATAAATTACAACTACCCTAAGGATTTTGTTTCTAATGAGTAACATACTGACAGCATATTTTGCTTAGCAGCCTGTCTCAATTTGCTATACAATGCAAAGCCTTGCTTAAAATAACTTTTTTTTGCATGAGTATTAGTGCTTCAAAGTCAATTAAAAATATGCAACTTATAAATACAGAAGAAAGAGCAATCTACTAACTTAATAAGGACTTTAGAAAATTTTTGTATGAATACTATAGCTTTCAGTTCTAAGTGTATTGTAAGCGGACATAAAAATCTGAAAAATGGTTTAAATCTCTTAGCACTTTGTATGTATTTATTACATGATGTAAGAAAGCTTATATTCATCAACATCCAAAAAATCCAAGACATCCATTTTACATAAATAGATAAGTTTACATAAATGTATTTACATAAATAGATAAATTTGTCTTTGGTCAATTTGTGGAGACATATATATATATATATATATACACACACACATATATATATGGAAGAATTGAATGAAAATGATATCACAGCAGCTGAAAAATATGCAGGTAGAATGACCATGGGTTACACTGCTTAAGAATAATGAATAATGATGTTTGTCTAATAGTTTCTTTTTTCTTACGAGAAGGGAAAATCTCTACATGTTGGTGCCAGGGACTTTAGGTTTTATTTTGGTGTTTTTCTTTACATGCCCCCAAGCAAGTGCCTACTTTACTTTTGATGTTTGGAATGGATAATTATTTAGATCAACTTCTTCTCTTGATTGATCTAAGAAGGACCTTTGGAAATGTTCTTCCTCGTTCTTTTATGGTTTTTAGTATAACTTCAAACTTAAAGGAAAATATTTTCTGAGTTACTGGGGAAGGCCTAGGTGGAAAAATACAAATGTCCCTGTGTCAGAAGAGATGGGCCACTTATATTAATACATCTTAGCAAACAGCCCCCAAATCTCAGTGGCTTAACTCAACAGAGTGGTTCTCTTTCTATCTCTCAGGCCTCATATCCCATTGTGGGCTGCCAGGGAACTCTGCTCCACAGAATCACTCAAAGTCCCAGGCTGATGACTTTGCCATCATTTTGTAGCTGCAGCTGCACCACGTGGACTACATGGCATCCCATGTTGCCATGGAGACGGGAAAACATCCTGGAGAATTGAGCCTTGGCTTTTCACTGCCTCAGCCAGAAATGACACACATCACTTCTGCCCATGTTTTGCTGCCCATAGCTGGTTATATGGCTAAGTGCAACTAGGCTGGGAAACAAATGTAGGGGAGAAAATGGGAAGAGAATCAGACATAAGTGAGTTTGCCTTTGGATCCAAAGCCTGTTTAGAATTACAGATTGTGGCGTACGAGAGCTAACGTATAATTCGTCATGTTATTCTTAGACCTTTGGGATGTTATTTTCTGAGATTCAAGGCTGATTGTGAAGAGTCAGACGTAGACCCTGGAACTTGGAATTTCCAATCTTCAGCTGTTATTCAATACTGAAAATCTACAATTAGAAAGGCTCCAGGTCTTGCTAACCTTCCCTAGTGAAACATGTTTTGATGGTTAGATTTATAAACAGAAGAGTTCCTGCTTAATGAATTGAAAGAGTATAGGGGTAAAACTGGTTCCTTGGCTCAAGTTATTTTAGCAGAAACTGGTCTCTTTCTGTATCTGGATTTCCTCAGTGTGCTGGCTTTGTTCTGATAGCCCATATGGGGGCAGGATAGCTCCAAGATATCTCCAGCTTTACACCTGAGCAGATTCACGTCTATTTGGAAAGAGCAAATGTCTTTTCCAGTAACTTTTTCTTCTTTTTCTTTTTTAATGGACATATAATAATTGTATACATTTATGGGATATGTAGTGATGTTTCAATACATATAATGTATAGTAATAAGATCAGGGCAATTAGCATATCCATCATCTCAAACATTTATCATTATTTTGTGTTGGGAACATTTGATATCCTCTTTCTAGCTATTTGAAGCAATATAATACATTATTGTTAACTATAGTCACCTTACAGTAGTATAGAACACTAGTACTCCTACTATCCAGTGGTAATTTTGTAACCTTTGACAAATCTCTCCCTGTCCCCTCTTCCCCTTGCTTGTCTCAGCCTCTAGTATCCTCTGTGCTACTTTTTGCTTCTACAAGATCAATCTTTTTTAGCTTTTTCATATGAGTGAGAACATACAGTGTTTAACTTTCTATTCCTGGCTTATTTCACTTAGTATAATGTCCTCTAGTTCTATTCACATTACTGTGAATGACAGGATTTCTTTCCTTTTCATGGCTGAATAGTATTCTTGTGTATATGCAGCACATTTTCTTTATTCATTCATTTTTTTGTTGGACACCTAGCTGTTTTGTTTCTATACTTACTTTATTGAAAGTTTTTATCATGAAGTGGTGTTGAATTTTATCAAAATTTTTTTCTGCATCTATCGAGAGGATCATATAGCTTTTGTACTGTGTTCTGTTGATGTGATGTATCATACTTATTGATTTGCATGTATTGAACTATCCTTGCATTCCTGGAATAAATCTTTCTTGATAATGATGTATTATTTCTCTGATGTATTGTTGAATTTGGCTTGCCAGTTTTTATTGAGAATTTTTGGTGTGTAGTTTTCTTTTTTGTCGTTGTTGTGTTCTCATCTGATTTTGGTTTCAGGGTTATGCTGGCCTTGTAGAATGAGTTAGAAAGAGTTTCCTCCACTTCAATTGTTTTAGAATAGTTTGAGAAGGAGTAGTATTAATTCTTCTTTAAAGGTTCAGTAGAATTTAGCTATGAAGCCATCTGGTCCTGAATTTTTATTTATTTTATTTTTGTCAGGAGACTTTTTATTACTGATTTAATCTTGGTACTTGTTATTGGTCTGTTCACATTTTCTATTTCTTCTTGGTTCAATCTTGGTAGGTTGTGTGTGTCCAGGAATTTATGCTTTTCCTCTAGGTTTTTGAACTTACTGGTGTTTAGTTCAAAATAGTCTCTAATCCATTGTATTCCTGTTGTGTCCATTGTGATGTCTTTTTTATCTCTGATTTTATTTATTTGGGTCTTCTCTCTTTTTTCTTAGTTGGTCTAATGGTTTGTCAATTTTATCTTTTAAAAAAATCCAATTTTTGCTTCATTGATATTTTGTATTATCATTTGTCTTAATTTTATTTTTATCTGCTATGACCTTTATAATTTCTTTCCTTCTTTTATTAATAATGTTAGGTTTGGTTTAGTTTTACTTTTCTCGTTCATTGAGTTGTAATGTTAGGTTGTTTATTTGAAATATTTCTAGTTTTTTGATGTAGGCATTTATTGCTGTAAACTTGCCCCTTAATACTGATTCTTACTATGTCCCATAGGTTTTGGTATGGTATGTTTCTATTTTCATTTGTTCCAGGGATTTTTGAATTTAATTCTTTATTTCTTCCTTCACCCATTTGTTTTTGGGAATATGTTCAATTTCCATGTATTTGTATAGTTTCAAATGTTCCTCCTGTTATTGATTTATAGTTTTATTCTATCGTGGTCAGATAAAACAGTTGATATGATTTTGATTTTTAAAATTTTTTTGAGACTTGTTTTTTGTTCTGACACATGATCAATCCTGGAGAAAGTTCTGTGTGCTGATGGAAAAAAAAACATGTTTTCTGCAGCTGTTGGATGAAACATTCTGTAAATGTCTGTTAGGCCATTTGGTCCATGGTGTAGTTTAAATCCAATGTTTCTTTGTTTATTTTCTGTCTAGACAATCTGTCTGATGCTGAGAGTGGGGTGCTGACTTTTCCAACTATTATTGTATTGGAGTCTATCTCTCCCTTTAGATATAATAATATTTGCTTTATATATCTGGGTGCCCTAATGTTGGGTGCATAGATATCTATAATTGTTATATTCTGTGGTTGGATTGATCCCTTTATTATTATATAATATCCTCCTTTGTCTCTTTTTACAGCTTTTGACTTGAAGTCTGTTTAGTCTGATATAAACATAGCTACTCCTGCTCACTTTTGATTTCTATTTGCACTCCTTCACTTTCAGTCTATGTATGTCTTTGCATGGGAAGTAAGATTCTTGTAGGCAGCAGCATATAGTTGGGTTTTATTTTTTTAATCCATTCAATCTATATGTTTTCAATTTCAAAGGGGCCTCATCTGGTTCAGGATACATGTATCTCATTATACCTTATCTGACTACTGAACCCAAAGGGGAAGGCTTTGCCTCCTGTCATAGCCCAAGTTCTGTCTTCAGTATTGCTTTATAAAAACCTCAATACTGAGTTAGGTCCAATGGATATGGTCATGGTAGCTTTAGAAATTTCAAAAATTCTTATTCCTGAGTCAATAATAAAAACTTTGAGACCATTTTCTTGAGACTAGAGGCTCAGGAAAAAAACTCAGAACAATTCTGGTACTCGGACTGGTGTTTCATTTTGTTTGTTTTCTCAGTTCATTTGTAAAATTCTTAATCTTCTCTGGAACAAATGGATGACTTTAGCAGAATATGTGTGTGTGTGTCTGTGCGTGTATCTGTGTGTCTGTGGGTGTTCGGGGTGAGGGTGAGGTGGGAAACATCTCATTAATATATTTAAAATACAGTTATCCCCTTATATCATTAAAAAATAATAAACATCTCATTGCCACTGATGAAAAATGGTGTCATGCTTTATTTTACATTTCTTGGATGACTAGTGTGACCTAGTACTTTTTAACATATTCTTTACTTTTTATTGTGAAATGCTTTTTAATGTCCTTTGTCTATTTTTTTTTCCAATGGGGTATATGCCTTACTGATTTGTGTTTTATACACAGTAGAGGGTTGGCGCTTCCTCATATGTTCTTCCATAGATGTAGTATGTCTTTCAACTTGGTATTTTCTTGACAAGTGTATGTTTATAATTTTTACCTGGTCAAATCTACTAGATTTTCCTTATGCTATCATGCTTAGATATCATGCTTAGAAAATCCTTCCTCACTCCAAGTTAAACAATTATTGAACGTCATGTGGCCCCCGGGCATAGGCCCAGGTTTACCTTCCACTTCCATTGTCTTCCAGCCCTGTGACCATGGGTAAGTTACTTTAGCATTCCTGAACCTCTGCTTCCTTACAAATAAAATGGGATAAAAAATTGTACCTACCTCAAAGAGTTATGATGAACAGTAAATGAAAGAATGCATGTAAAGCACTTAACGTGGTACCTAGCTCATAGGAAGGATTTGATGGCAAAAACAAATGTTCCTCAGTCCATCTACCATGACTGTTTTTTCCTCTTGAATTTGCAGAGATCAACTTTTCTCTGAGTACCAAACACATTAGTTGACTTGTGATCAGTTGTGTTTTAGAAAAAATCGGAATGTGTAGCACTAGAATCATTTTCAGTAAAGTGGGGAGCCCTGAGGGAACATAGGCGCAGGGCCAGAGCTGAGTTCTGCACTGGGCCCAGAAAGCACAGTGCCTAAGGCAGATTTAGGAGATGGCAAAAATATTTTCATGTTACTGTCTTTCAAAATCAGAGGGAAAAAATTAATATAATTATCATATATAATAATGAACCCAGCCTAGATTATATGTCTTTATATCAGTGCAATAATAAAACATAATTTTAAAAATGCTTTGATGAAGGAAGGGGCCCCAAAAGGCTACTGTGGCTGGGGCCCATGGCAGTGACAGGGTAGCCCTGGTCACCACAGCTACCCTACTCCCACTCAGGATCATGTGCCCATCAACAGATGTGGCAAGCGGAGTCACCTAGAAGGTTTGCATTGTTATTTCTCACTCTTCCCCCACCTTAGCCGAGTGCATTTGGATCTGTGTAGGTCAAATGCAATTATTGAGATAGGACATGCTTCTCTGGTATTTTATATACCAGGAATGGGAAGGAAGATGCTAAACCTTCTCTTCCTGTGTGAAAAGGTGATTGGCGAAGAATGTGACATAGACAAGGAAGGACCATTTACACTATCTTGGACAGGTATGATTGTTTTCTTACAAGGATACATGCAGACAGTGACTAGCATAATGTTAGCATCTTATAAAATCTGCACCCTTTATGGTTTTCTTGCATTGTATAACTTAATTTTTTCCCCAATTCAGACAGGCTCTTTTATGCATTCCAATTAATATAAATTGTCTCATTAACATAGAAACATGTTATTTATTGGAAAAAGGAAATTGCATGTGCATATTAGGGGTGGTTAGCATGAAGAAATTAAAACCATGTTCACATAAAAGCCCGTATATGGATGTTTCCAGCAGCTCTATTCATAATCACCAAACACTGGAAGCAACCAAGAAGTCCTTCAGAGGGTAGGTGGATAAACAAACAGTGGTACATTAATGCAGTGGAATATTACTCAGCAATAAAAAAGAAACTAATGATACATGCAAGAACATAGGTATTCTCAAAGGCATTGTGCTGAATGAAAGAAAAGCCTCAAAGGATGCATACGGTATGACTTCATTTATATTAATATGGCATTCTGGAAAAAGCAAAAACTAAAGAGACAGTATAGATTAGTGGGTTTCAGGGGATGGGTATGACTACAAAGGGCAGCATGAGGGAGTTCTGAGGGTGATGGGAATGTTCTGCGTCGTGATCAATGTTGTGGTCACGTGACTCCATATGTGCATTAAAACTCACAGAATGGGGTACCAATACAAGTCCATTTGACTGTATGTAAATTTTAAAAAGCCATATGTGTTTTTAGAAAGTGTGTGTGGGTGTGTGTGTTTTGAGGGGAGCATTCCAAAAATTGTCCTGATGTTTACATACAGCATTATAATAGTCAGATTTATTTTTCTCTTTCGCTATTGTTTAGTTCTCTGGGGAGATTTTTTTTTTTTTTTTTTGAGACAGAGTTTCACTTTATTGCCCAGGCTAGAGTGAGTGCCATGGTGTCAGCCTAGCTCACAGAAACCTCAAACTCCTGGGCTCAAGCAATCCTGCTGCCTCAGCCTCCCAAGTAGCTGGGACTACAGGGATGCACCACCCTGCCCGGCTAATTTTTTCTATATATATTTTAGTTGACCAATTAATTTCTTTCTATTTATAGTAGAGATGGGGTCTCGCTCTTGCTCAGGCTGGTCTCGAACTCCTGAGCTCAAACGATCTGCCCACCTCGGCCTCCCAGAGAGCTAGGATTACAGGCTTGAGCCACCACGCCCGGCCTCTGGGGAGATTTTTAACATTGCAGTTGTCTGGTTATGGGGCCAAATCTTCTGATTTGGCGGGTTTGGGGTGGTGCCTGGATCTATGTGTTTAGATTTCCAGGGCATATCCAGGGCTAAGAATCACAGACCCGGGGACCCATTAAGTCTAGGACACTTCAGACCAAAGGCTTATATTAACCCGGTTGCTCATGGCTGCACCGTGTACAGTGACAAAATACCAGAACCAACCTGAAGACTCAGCAATAGGTGACTGGCAAAATTAATCATAGTCCATCCATACAACGCATTATTGTGCAGCCAATCAAAGAAATGCACTAGGACCAGGTATCATGCAAAGCTTTTTACATGCATGATCTTGTTTAATCCTTACAACAAACCTGTAAGGTACGTACTATTATTATCATCCCCCAATTTGTGTATGAGAAGTCACTTGCCCAAAGCTACAGTTACTGATAGTGGCAGAATGTGCATGCAGGACGTTGCGCATTCCTTCAGTGAAGTAGGCATCGTGTCCAGTGGGTTCTTAGTGACCATGCCCTCCTGCTCTCCGAACCACACATCTGGTCTTGCTTGCTCTTTCTTCTGCTGGAATGCTCTTCCCTTCTCTGCTCTTTGCTTATGTGTCTCCCTCTTATCCTAAAGATCTTATCTCAAACGCTACGTCCATAGGTGAGTTCTCTGACCTTCCCGAGTAGCTGACATGCCCTTATCATATTCTCTCCCAGTGCGTGTACTCCCGGTGATTGATGTGCTCAGTTGTTCATTGTCTTTCTCCCATTATGCTGGGGCCTTTCTGAGGGCAGGGGCCCTGTACACCTTGTGCTCTCATCCCCCAGCACAGCGCCTGCTGCATAGTATTCGGTCAGTAAATACTGGCTGAATAAATGCAAGAACAGAGAACTACTCAAGCTAGCACAAGGAAATGAGGAGCTTGTTGTAAGCACAAGACTCATGGATACCCCAGACAGAGACTAGAGAGGTTCAGGAGATGTGGTTATTCTTTCTTCCACTCTATGGCTGGAGAGTCACAAGATTCTTGCTTTTTCCCTTTGCATTTGCTCTAATTGTCCTTATTCCTTCTGGCCACAGTCCTTTGCTTCAGCTTGTTCCTATGCAGTGATGGTTCCCCATCTTTGCTGAACCTTCCTTTCTGCTTCTAAAGCTGCTAATGATTGACCCTCAACCCCGATGCCCCAAACTCAGCTCATCATTTTGAGCTGGGCCACGTCAGTCATAGGCACGGCCAACCTGTGCATGGGCACACAGGTCCAAACCGCTGTCCCTGGTAGGGGTGGGAAGAGGGTAGGGGTCACACGGAACAAAATATAGACATCCGATAAAGCAGAATCGTGACCTGGCTCTCCCTCCACTGAAATAAGTATGAGTTGGTCAAACATCCCGAAATATGGTTTACATAATTTGCTAAAGTCTCAATCTCTTTGCCTTTTTTAGTCCTTTTTTTGAATATACGTATTATCCTCTTTACAATTAAGAGAGGAGAAAAGGGAATTTGGACTTGAAAGATGGCATGGAGAGATTTATATTTTCTGTCAAATAGCTTTTGATTATTTTTGTCATAGCTATTATTCTTCTATAAGTATAAGGGTCTGGTCATATTGTGCACTCGTGCTTTGCATCTTAGTTTAGAAGCAGTTCATTGTAGTTGTCAGTGTTATCTTGGGGTTCCTTGAGCTCAAAAGATGATGCTAACCAAGTTTCCTTTTGAACAGTCATGGCTCTGAACCTCCTGCTAAGCTTTTTTTCTGGGCGAGGCTTAGGTAGGAAGATGTGTAGAGAGCTCTCTGGGAGACCATTGGACAAGGTTGAAATAGTTATGAGGCCTTCAGAGCGAAGTTGTGATATAAATGTTTGTGTTATTGACTTTGCCAATCGGTCAATCCAATTAAAAATATTCAAAGCGATAGTAAGTTACCTAATTGGGGTCTCATTCCTCAGGAATAGCAAGTAGCAGTTTTTCTGTGTCACAAATTCCTTCAGCATCTCATGAGGTGGTGTGTGTGTGTGTGTGTGTAGGTTGGGGGTCAAGGATAGGAAGAGTCAGGAGGAAGTACCTTGTCAGTGGTCAGTGTGGTGCTGTTTCCTGGCAATATCAGGCTATTCCTGTAATTCTTTAATTCTTGTTTTTTTAAAATGTTAGCTTAATTTAAAAAAAATTAAAATGTTTAGATATATTTTATAATTGCAAAAATAATATGGGCCTTTTGTAACTTCAGGCCCAAGTCCATTTCCTAGAAATTGCCACTTATAACAGTTTGGCACATGTCCTTAAAGAACTTTGTAATGCAGATATAAACATGTACTGATTAAATTTATTTTTAAAATGAGACTATACTACAACTTTTTTTGCCTTATTAATATAGCACAAACACTTTTCCATCTGACTATATAGCATTCTACCTCATTCTTTTGAACACTACATACAATTCCATGTATTCTTCAATTAATTTACTCATCCCCCTATTGATATACATTTAAGATGAGAGCTTTTTAATAAAGAAAAACAAGACTGTAATAAATGACCCTGTAAATATATATACATATACATATATATGTGTATATATATACATACATATATATTTTACATCAATTTTTCTTATCTTCCTCACACTTCTGTATAAGTAAAAATTTTTACTTTCCTATGACTTCCAAGGCCCAAGAATAGGTCCAATAGTTGTTCATTATAGCAGTTGACACTTTCCGAATGGTTTCTTTTTCCTTTTTTGCCAGTTAATCCAACAACATGTAGAGTTTATTCCTTAAGTGAAGTGGGCATTGTGTGAAACATTCCATTGCTTAATTACCTCTGAATCACTTGTCATAGTCCTAATAAAAATGTACACCCATTGCCGTGAATGCTTAATCACATTAGCTGCAAAGAGAGTAAGTTGTTGAGAGAGAAGAATGGGAGGATGTTAAATGTCGGGTCTGGTTTAGAATTTAAAACACTTTCCCCACACTGGGAGCGAAGCTTCTCACCTGGGAGCTGTGGGTTGGGAAATTGCTCACCATGACGGCCTCCAGAGAATTCCAGGCCCTTGTCTCAACATGTAGGGGGTGGGGGTCGAAGGCTGGAAGAGAGGGGAGTGTTTTAATTTTACAGAAGTATTTTGCTTATAAAATGTCAGTCTCTAGCCTTCTTTCAAATAACCTGGTTATATTAAGTCCAACAAATAGTTACCGGAACCCTACAATATGCCATGCACATTCTTGGCACTGAGATCAAGTGGTGATCAAAGCAGAAGAGAAGCCGCCTTCGTGGAGCTTACACGCTAGTAGCAGGAGACAGATCATCAGCAAAGCAGCAAGTAAGGATGTAACGTCAGGGGTGCCAAGAAACAAAGTGGGTAGAGGGGAGTGGCAGAGAGTAGTGGGATGGTCGGTGGTCAAGGAAAAGCCCTCTCCAGTGGGCCACTGAGTAGAAGATTTAAAAACTCTCCTAAAGCAAGTATCTTGGGGCAGATTGAGGACCGAGATGCAAGCTGTTAGCTTTCCTGGTGAGGGTGCTGGCTCTACAGACTTTGATCCTTGGGAATTTCTTCTCTTTGTGGGGAAGCAAAACTTGTGTGAGTTTTCCCAATGAGCAATCTCCATTGCTGGAGCTTTGCTGTCCAGCGTAAGTGCTCAATATGCACATGTAGCTAGTGGCTACCATGCTAGACAGCAAAAATACAGAACCTTTCTATCACTGTGAAAAATTCTGTGGGACAGTGTTGTCCCAGAGGATTTTTAATGGTTAGATGCACTATTGCTAATAACAACAGTACTGATGATGATGGTAGTATGTAATGGTAATGGTGATGGTACTAATATTATTTATAAAGTACTGTGCATGTACTAGACACAGGGCCCTTTACCTATTTTATGACAACCTAATCAAAATTCTATTTAAGCAGGTAGATTTACTCTCGTTTTACAAATGGGAATCCTCAGAGTATTGAGTAAGTTACCCAAGGTGCCACTACTAGTAAATCATGGAACTGGGATTAGGGCACAGTTTTGGTTAAAATATTAACAAGTGCCCATGTTATCAGCCACCATACTATACTGCTTCTAGATCCATGAGATATTTCCCAGGGCTGAAAAAAATTCTTAGAAGGGGCAGCCAAGTTGGCTTTTAGTGGGGAGGTGACTTTTTATTTTATTAGAGAACTATTGGAATACACAGCTGACCTACACTTCTAACTTCTCTGTAGCCAAAGGCCTGCTAATAAAAATTTCGACTGGTGTCCCTTCTCAATACATTTTGCTGCTATCTGTTGGGAACTTATTATAACTCTACAAATGTACAGGGTCTATAGAGCGATAGGAGCCCCCTGGGGTTTTGCAAAGAACAATCTAGGTGGTGGCCCAGGTTTATTTGGTCATTTGTTAAGTGTAGGGAGACTCTAAGTCTTCTTAAAAGTAAGTGACTGAGGCTTGTCTAAGAAAAAGTAAAATATTTAACAGGTGCTCGTCAGTGATTCCTGCAGAAACCACCCACACACCCTGATATTTCAGGGCTGGGACTCCTTCCCACTCTACAGGCTCTTGATGGTGTGACTCAGCTGTCATGGGGCTTGAGACTTAGTTTAAAGCATAATTTGTCACTTCGGCCCACAGTCAAGAAATATTAGGGCTGAACAGATCCGGAGTAAGGAAGGTAGAGGGAGGGAAGAAGCGAAGGAAGGGAGAATAAGCGAGAACAAAATATCTAGTACTAGTAATGACACCCACCACTTATGGTGTCCCTATTATTTACCACACCAGTCACTGGAGAGGTGACTTCACTTGTGACGGCATCTACCCTTTACAACAATCCTGCAAAGTAGGTGTTGTTACTTCAATTTACAGATGAGAAAATAATATAGTTAGTAAGTGCAACAGCGAGCAATTGAACCTATGTAATTCTGGTTCCAAGGACATAGTGTTTTTTTGAGTCAATCCAATCAGACGGTAGGTGCTAGAAAGGGAGTGGCCAAAGAATAGAGAGCAGATGAAGGGAAAAATAAGACGTGACCCTTATTAGAAACAAAAGTGAAGTTGAGATAGGGCCCTCCACTTCCAACTAAGATGGAAGATATTTCTTTCTGCCTTTAACAACCAGAAAAGAGAAAAAAAAATACACGAAAAACAATGGGATTTCAAGATACCGGACATCAGACAATGAAGAATAGTGTCCCTGACAAATGGAAAACAAAAAAGGTGAGCTGTACATTTGCCTCAGAAACCTGGAAACCTGACAGTGTTTGCAGACTGCGGCACGAAGGAAGGGAACCCAGGGGGAGTCCAGTACACTGCTTGAGTTGAGATGGAAATGAAAGTTCAGAGAAATAAGGGGGTTGGAATTTGTAAGAAGGGAGAGAGAGTTGCACAGAGAATGAATTGCAGAGATTTGCAGAGGATCCTTTTGAGTATTCAGCTGAATACTGATTGGAACAAAAATTTGACTAAAATACCCAAGGCTAGGGAGATAACCATCCCCCAAAGTGAAAGATAATAGGACCTGGCATTTATATAGGGCCAGGGATAGTGGTTGGTCCCACCAATGAGACTGGAAAACCTCTTGATTAAGTGAACATAGAGTACACAGAAGAGGTTTGCCCCAATAGTGGGGAATACTTATCCCAAGACTGACTGCTGCTCTGGTTTTATCTAACAAATCTTAAAAGCCGGACCTGAAAGGATCAAATTGTTTCCAAGCAACTAACTGCATCCCAGGATAAAGCTTGAGAACATCTGAAGGAATACAAAAGTATCTAGCATTCTACAATGCAAAATTCATAATATGTGCATCTAATAAAAAGTGATCAGGCATGAAAAGAGGCAGAAAACTATGACCCAGAATGAAATTTAATCAACCCAAACTGACCCAGAAGTGGCATTTGTAAGAATTATCAGGAAAAGATATATTAAAATACTATAACTCTATTGTACATGTTCAAAAAGTTAAGTAGAAGTATGGAAGATATTTAAAAAGACCAAAAATAATAACTTCTAGAGGTATAATTATACTGTGTGAGATTAAAATAGTAAACTTTAAGACATAGAAATACAACCAATACAAAATAAAACACGAAGAGAAAAGAGAATTTAAAAAATAAACAGAACATAAGTGAACTGCGGAACAACTTCACATGACCTAATATACATGTGATTGGAGTCCCAGAAGGAGACAAAAGTGGACAGAAAAAGTATTGGAAGCAATGGTGGCTGAAAATGGATAAAAACTATAAATCTACAAATCCAATAATTTCAACAAAACTCAAACACAAGAAACACAAGGAAAACAACACCAAATTCCATCATAGTCAAATTTCTGAAGGCTAGTGTTAAACCTTAAAAACAGCCAGAGAAAGAAGAGCATAATATTAATATATATAGAGAAACAAATATAGGGATGACAGGAGGCTTCCTATTGAACGATGTAAGTGAGAAGACAGTGAAGAAATATTATTAAAGTCCTAAAGAAAGAAACTGTCAATCTAGAATACTATACCTAGAGAAAATATCTTTAAAAAAAGGGTGGGGGCAGTAGGCATGGTCAAAATAAAGACTTTTTTAGACATATAAAAGCTGAGAAAATTTGTTACCAGCAGACTCCCAGAAATGTAAAAAGAAATTCTTTAGGCAAAAGGAAAAATCATAGCAGATGAAGATGTGTATGTATACAAAAGAATGAAGGGCACCGGAAATGATTAAGTACATTAGCAAATACATAAGATTTTTTTCTTATTATTTATTTACATTTATTTCAATAGAGTTTTGGGGTACAAGTGGTGTTTAGTTACATGAATGGATTGTATAGTGATAAAGGTCAGGGGTTAGTACCATCACCAGGTACCCATCACCAGGATAGTATACATTGTACCCTATAGGTAATTTTTGATCTCTAATCCCCCTCTCATCCTCCCACCTCTGAGTCCCAAAAGTCCATTATACCACTCTTTATGACCATGTGACTCCCACTTACAAGTGAGTACATGCAGTATTTGTTTTTTCGTTCCTGAGATACTTCACTTAGGATAATGGCCTCTAGTTCCATCTGAGTTGCTGCAAAAGGCATTATTTCATTCTTTTTTCATGGCTAAGTACCATTCCATGGTGTATATCAGGTGTCCTCAAACTACAGCCTGCGAGCCACATGCAGGTTTTTTGCCCATTTGTTTTTTACTTCAAAATAAGATATGTGCAGTGTGCACAGGAATTTGTTCATAGTTTTTTTTAAACTATAGTCTGGCCCTCCAACGGTCTGGGAGACAGTGAACTGACCCCCTAATTAAACAGTTTGAGGACCCTTGGTGTATATATATATACCACATTTTCTTTATCCATTCATCAGGGGACAAGCACTTCGGTTGATTATGTATCTTTGCAATTGTGAATTTTCCTGCAGTACACATATGAGTGCCTGGGTCTTTTTGATATAATCACTTATTTCCCCCTTTGGGTAAATAACCAGTAGTAAGGATGCTGAATTGAATGGTAGATCTACTTTTAGTTCTTTGAGGAATCTCCATACTGTTTTCCACAGAGGTTGTACTAATTTAAATTCCCAAGAACAGTGTATAAGTGTTCTCTTTTCACTGCATCCACTCCAACACCTATTGTTTTTTTACTTTTTAAAACTGGCCATTCTGACAGGGGTAAGGTGGTATCTCATTGTGGTTTTAATTTGCAGTCCCTGATGGTAGTGATGTTGAGCTTTTTTTCATATGTTTGTTGGTCATTTATAGGTCTTCTTTTGAAAACTGTCTGTTCATGTCCTTTGCTTACTTTTTAATGGGGTTATTTGTTTTTTTCTTGCTGGTTTGTTTGAGTTCCTTGTAGATTCTGGATATTTAGTCCTTTGTTGGGTGTATAGTTTGTGAATATTTTCTCTCATTCTGTAGCTTGTCTACTTACTCTGTTGATTATTTCTTTTGCTGTGCAGAAACTATTTAGTTTAAGTAAGTCCAATTTATTTATTTTTGTTTTTGTTGTATTTGCTTTGCCTAGGCCAATGTCCAGAAGAGTTTTTCCTACATTTTTTCTATAATTTTTGTGGTGTCAGGTGTTATATTTAAATTTTTAATGCATCTTGAGTTAATTTTTATGTATGGTAAGAGATAGGGATCTAGTTATATTCTTCTGCATGTGGCTCCCAAATTTTCCCAATACTGTTTATTGAATACAGTGTCCTTTCCCCAGTGTATGTTTTCTCTGCTTTGTCAAAAGATCAGTTGGTTGTAGGTATATGGTTTTATTTCTGGGTTCTCTGTTCTGTTCCATTGCTCTATGTGTCTACTTTTATACCAGTATTGATCTATGTGTCTACTTTTATACCAGTACAATGCTGTTTTGGTTACTATAGCCTTGCCATATAATTTGAAGTTGGGAAATGTGATGTTTTTTGATTTGTTCTTTTTGCTTAGGATTGCTTTGGCTGTTTGGGCTCTTTTTTGATTCCATATGAAATTTACAATTATTCTAATTCTGTGAAAAATGACTTTGGTATTTTGATGGGAATTTCATTGACTCTATAAATCACTTTGGGCAAGATAGACATTTTAACAATATTGATTCTTCCAATCTAAGACCATTTTTCCATTTGTTTGTATTATCTACAATTTATTTTATCACTGTTTTATAGTTCTCCTTGTAGAGATCTTTTACTTCCTTGGTTAAGTATATTCATAGGTATTTTATTATTTTTTGTGGCTATTGTGAATGGTATTGTTCTCTTGATTTGATTCTCAGCTTGGTTATTTGTGTATAGAAATGCTACTGATTTGTGTAGATTAATTTTGTAACTTGAGACATTACTGAATTTATTGATAATTCTAGGAATACTTTGGATGAGTCTTTAGGGTTTTGCATATATAAGATCATATCATTGGCAAACAGGAATAGTTTGACCTCCACTTTTCTTGGATGCTCTTTATTTCTTTCTCTTGTCTGATTGTTCTGGCTAGGACTTCCAGTACCATATTGAATAAAAGTGGGCATCCCTGTCTTATTCTAGTTCTTAGGAGGAATGCTTTAAACTTTTCCCCATTCAGTATGATGTTGACTATGGATTTGTCATATACAAATTTTATTATTTTGAGGTATGTTCCTTCTATTCTT
>VSMD01034450.1:0-24743 GCA_008750895.1 Mirza zaza
TTGAGACAGAGTCTCACTTTATTGCCCAGGCTAGAGTGAGTGCCATGGCGTCAGCCTAGCTCACAGTAACCTCAAACTCCTGGGCTCAAGCAATCCTGCTGCCTCAGCCTCCCAAGTAGCTGGGACTACAGGCATGCGCCACCATGCCCGGCTAATTTTTTCTATATATATTAGTTGGCCAATTAATTTCTTTCTATTTATAGTAGAGATGGGGTCTCGCTCTTGCTCAGGCTGGTCTCGAACTCCTGAGCTCAAACGATCCGCCCACCTCAGCCTCCCAGAGAGCTAGGATTACAGGCTTGAGCCACCGCGCCCGGCCAACATTTTACTTTTAACCTGAGATTTATATTTATATAATGGGTTTTTATACACATCAAGTAATTAAGTATTCTTTTATCCAATCTCTGCCTTTTAATTGTAAGTTTTATCCATTGCCACTTCATATAATTACTGATTGATGAAGTTGGCTTTAAGTCTACCATCTTATTTTTTGCCCCATTTATTCTTTGCTCCTTTCTGCCCTTGTTTCCTTGCTTCTTTTCGATATATATATTTCTTGTATTCTATTTTATTTACATTATGTGCTATCCTTCTTTGTTTACTTTCTAAGTGGCTGCTCTAGGGTTTAATACTGTGCATCTTTAATTTACCACAGATTACCTTCAAATAATATCAAAACACCTAGGTATAATGTAAGAATCTTCCAAACTATGTATCTTTTTCTCTCATCCTATCTTTTGTATTGTTCTATATGTAACTTTTTCCCATATACTACAAGTCTAAAAGTATATTAATATTATCTTGCCTTAAATAGTCAATAATTTTTAAAATTAACCAAAGTCATATATCTACATATTTATCCCTTTGGAGACCCAGGTTTCTACCTGGTATCATTTTCCTCAAGTTTGAAGAATTTCCTTTACCATTTCATGAAACAGATGCTAACAAATGCTCTCAGCTCTTATATGCCTAAAAATGATTTTATTTTGACTTCATTTTTAAACTCCATATAGAATTCCAGCTTGATAATTTTTTTTTTTTTTTAGCACTTTAAAGATGTTGTTTCTGGCTGGGCATGGTGGCTCACGCCTATAATCCTAGCACTCTGGGAAGCCGAGGCAGGAGTATCGCTCAAGGTCAGGAGTTCCAGAGCAGCCTGAGCAAGAGCCAGACCCCGTCTCTACTAAAGATAGAAAGAAATTAATTGGCCAATTAAAAATATATAGAAAAAATTAGCCGGGCATGGTGGCGCATGTCTGTAGTCCCAGCTACTTGGGAGGCTGATGCAGAAAGATTGCCTGAGCCCAGGAGTTTGAGGTTGCTGTGAGCTAGGCTGAGGCCAGGGCACTCTAGCCCGGGAAACAGAGTGAGAGGGTAAACAGAGGTCTCCAGAAAAAAAAAAAAAAGATGTTGTTTCATTGTCTTCTGTCTTGCATAGTTTTAGGTAAGAAATTTCTCTTGTCATTCTTAACTTTGTTTCTTAGAAGGAGATGTGACTTTTTTCCCTCTCGACACTTGTAAGATTTGCTCTGCATTCCTGGTTTTCAACAATTTGATTATGATGAGCCTTGGTGTGTTTTTCATTGTATTTGGGCTGCTTATGGTTCACTGAACTTCTTGATGTGTGCATTTATGGTTTCCATCATATTTGGAAGATTTCTGGTCATTTCTTCTGATATATTTCTGCTTCACCCTTCCCCCCACCTTTTTCTCTGTTATACATATGTTTAGAATGCTTGATTTTATCCTACCTAGGTTACCAAGGCTCTGTTCATTTCCTTTTCAATACTTTAGTACTTTTATCTGCACAATATAACGTGCTATGAACACCATCCATGTATTTTTTTTTCAGATATTATATTTTTATCTCTAGAAGTTCCATGTGATATTTTTTTTCTTTCAAGACAGGATCTTGTTCTCACTGCAACCTTGAACTGCTGGCCTCAAGCAATCCTCCGTCTCAGCTTCCTGAACATGCCACGACACTTGGCTAATTTTTAAAATGTTTTTGTAGAGACAGGGTCTCACTATGTTGCCCAGGCTGGCCTCAAACTCCTGGCCTCAACTGATCCTCCCACCAAGGCCTTGCAAAGCA
Source organism: Mirza zaza (assembly GCA_008750895.1). Classification (NCBI taxonomy): domain Eukaryota; kingdom Metazoa; phylum Chordata; class Mammalia; order Primates; family Cheirogaleidae; genus Mirza; species Mirza zaza. The sequence goes on from VSMD01034450.1 coordinate 2,096, forward strand.
CTGAGACTGCAGGCATGAGTCACCGTGTCCAGCCTCCATTTGATTTTTCTCTTTCATTTTTCTCCTTATTATGCTCATATTTTCCTTTAAATACTTAGACACATTTTTAATAACTATTTCAAAGTTCACATCTGCTAATTCTATCATTTCTGTAATTTTCTAGGTTTGTTTATGTTGATTTATTTTCCCCTGGTTATGGGTCACATTTTTGTGGCTCTTTCCATGTTTGGCAACTTTTGATTGGATGCTTGAGACATTGTGAGCACTAGAATTTGTTATATTCCTTTAAAATGCTACACCTTATTTTTAGAAAAAATTAAGTTACTTTCAAATCAGCTATATTGTTTTGGAGCTTGTTTTTAAGTTTCATCAAGGTGGGTTTAGAGTAGTCTTTATGCTAGAGCTAGTTTAGCACTACTGGGGTAAAGGTTTTCACTCTGTGTCACATGTCCCTGAATGTGCTTCAGTATTCAACAAGGACTCCCTATTCTAGTTGGCTGTCACTCAGGTGTCTCCTAGCCCTGTGTGAGCCCTGAAAAGTTCAGCTTACGGCTCTCTTGTTTTTCTTTGCCTGACCTCATAGTTTCATCCAACACATGTATGGTTTAATAATATCTACAATAGGTTCAAAGGAAGATTTCTGGAGCACTTTTTCCAAACGGGCCCTTCTCTCCCAATACTCTGCCCCCATTGCTCCCAACTGACTCAGCCTTCCCAAACTTAGATCTCTTGTCTCTTCAACTCAGCAATTCTGCCATGTTTGCTTGGGTTTTCCTCTCCCCCCATTACACAATCTAGAAAGGAAGCCAAAGTGAATATAAGGTTCTCCTCATTTGCTTCCCTTCTCTCTGAGATCATAATCCTACTGAAACTGTTATCCACTGTCCCAAAACAATTAACAGTAAGTCTGGTCCCAGTTACTCTATCATGATGGAAAGTGGAAGTCTATAGATATTTTATAAATTACAAATGACAAAATTTAAATAGCAAAATTAACATGGGTGAGCAACAAGATTTCAGGTGAATTTTCTTTAAACTTATTAATTCTCAGAGCTGACTTAAAGTACTGCTTAATTATTTGATGAATTTAAGAACTATTCTTGAAAGTTTGGAGAGCAGTATTCACATCTCTTCATATGATTTTACTTAAAGCAATTTCATGCATTTCTTTACTATTAAAAGCCAAGTACTCAAATTAAGTGGTCAGAGAAACTAGTGCTTGTTATGAAATCATAGTAAAGAACTCAATACCAGTGACAGAGAATGCAAACGTGTTCCAACATTTATTGTTTTCTTCATAGAACTACCAATTCTTAGCTGAGCACATGCCTGCTACATTCTTAGCCTCCTAAGCACCTAGGAGTAGCTGTGTGATTAAGTAAATAGTATATAAACAAAAATGATACTTTTTCCACAACCAGGCTGGTCTTGAATGCCTGGCCTCAAACAATCTTCCTACCTTGACCTCCCAAAGAACTGGGACTAGTGGCTTGAGCCACTGTGCCTGAAGTGTATTTTTAACAAGGTACAAAAAGTGTTAGCCATGAAGGGAAAAAACTAATAAAGTGGGCTACATTAAAAGGAACAACTTCAGTTTATCAAAAAACATCCCTAAGTGGTTTTTGCAAGCTACAGAACAGTGTCAGAGGGTATCTGCTATATATGTCTATTTATTTGCTCTCTCCCTCTCTCTTTCATTGTGGTCAAAAACGTAAAATTTACTATCTTGAACATTTTTAAGTATACAGTATAGTCATATTAATATGCACATTATTGTACATGGATCTCTAGAACTTTTTCATCTTTTTTCATCTTTCAACTTTTTCAATTAAATTTGTAAGCCATAGTATAGTGTCAGAGAGTATCTGCCATATATGTGTAACAAATAATTCATATTCAGACTATATAAAGAACTACTACAGGCCAGGCGTAGTGGCTCACATCTGTAATCCTAGCACTCTGGGAGGCCAAGGCAGGAGGATTAATCAAGGTCAGGAGTTCGAAACCAGCCTGAGCAAGAGCGAGATCCCATCTCTACTATAAATAGAAAGAAATTAATTGGCCAACTAATATATATATAAACAATTGGCCAGGCATGGTGGCACATGCCTGTAGTCCCAGCTACTCGGGGGGCTGAGGCAGAAGGATTGCTTGAGCTCAGGAGTTTGAGGTTGCTGTGAGCTAGGCTGACGCCATGGCACTCACTCTAGCCCGGGCAACAGAGTGAGACTCTGTCTCAAAAAGAAAAAAAAAATTCAAGCAAATAACAGTCATGATGAGCCACCAATGTACCAGTGGCTTTTCATTAACTAAAATTAAAAATATACAATACCAAGTACTGGTGGAGTTCTTGAATAACTAAACTAATGCAATTGCTGGTTAAGTGTGTAAAATGGTACGATTACTTTTGAAAATTAGACTCTACTAAACATAAACACGTACATATCCTAAGACTCAACAATTCCACTTCTAGATATAAACTCAAGTAAAGTGCATACACATTTCCACCTAAAAGTATGTCAAAAATATCCAAAATGCAAAGACATCCTATCTCCATGGATTGAAAGACTTGGTATCATTAAAACATCCATATCATCCAAAGAGACCTACAGAATTGACGCAATCCCTATCAAAATCCCAATAGCACTTTTTGCAGAAATAGAGAAAAAATCCTTTCATATGGAATTGCAAAGGGCCCCAAATAGCCAAAACAATCTTGAGAAAGAAAAACAAAGCTGAAATCTTCACTCTTCATAACTGCAAAACATTACAAAGCTACAGTCAATAAAAGAGTATGGTATTGGCATAAAGACATACTGGTTGCTAGGAGACAGAGAAAGGAGGAAATGGGGATAAGATGTTCAATAGGTATACAGTCAGTTTTGAAAGATGAAAAAGTTCTAGAGATCCACGCACAACAATGTCCATATTGTTAACATGACTATACTATATATTTAAAAATGTTCAAGATAGTAAATTTTATGTTTTGACCACAAGGAAAGAGAGAGGGAGAGAGCAAGAGAGAAAGAGTGTGTGTGCAAGTGAGCAGCACAATGGAACACAAAAAAGGAATATACATAGCAACACTATTTATAAAATAGAAATAATTCAAATGTCCATCAATACTCTGAAATACTACACAGGAATGATAAATACACAACATGTACTAATCTCACAAACAAAAAAAATTTTTTTTAAAGACAGAGTCTTGCTCTGTCACCCAGGCAACAATGCATCATCATAGCTCACTGAAACCTCAAACTCCTGGGCTCAAGTGATCCTCCTGCCTCAGCTACCCAAGCAACTGGGACTACAGGCACATGCCATTGCACCCAGCTAATTTTTCTATTTTTAGTAGAGACAAGGTCTTGCTCTTGCTCAGGCTGCTTTCAAACTCCTGAGCTCAAGCAATCCTCCTGCCTCGGCCTCCCAGAGTGCTAGGATTAGAGGTGTCAACCACCATGCCCCACCACAAAATGTTGAATAAAAGAAGTCAGACACAAGAGTATATATTGTACTTATTGGTTAATTTATATAAAGTTTAAAAACAAAAAACTAACCCATGATGTTAAAAGTCAGAATAATGAATATACTTGGAAGGAGGAAATTAATGGAAAGGGAAAGGGGGACTCCTGGGAATATCAGTAATGGTTTATTTTTTATCTGAATGCTGAATAAATGGTATATTTATTTTATAATGCTGTGATGATATCAATACTAAAATACTAGAGTATAAAAAGAAAGCTAAGGAGAAATATCTTGATTAATATACTTATAAAAATTCTACATAAACACACACGTATATATGTGGCTTAATGTATATGTGTACCCTCCAGTATCTCTATTTCCTTTCCTTTTAAAGTAATAGAACTCCCTGAATTATGACTGGACAGGGCATACCATGATAAAGACCAATATGCTAGATCCTTCCCCCACCTAAAGCTGGTATATCAATGTAACTAACTTTTGGCTAATAGGATGGGAGAAAAAAACGTATAACTTCTAGGTCTTGTCCCTCTAAGGAACTGAGCCTCCACCTCTCATCTCTGTCATTCTTAGGCTTTAATTCTTATCATTAGGGTCCAAGATAGGTGACGAAGTCCAGCCTCAAGTTTCTTTGTTCCCCTTCCTTATAGGAATGATGCACAGTTAGAATACCATTTTAGATCATGAGAAGGTAGTCATATGTTGAGAATGTAAGAACAAAAATACAAAAAGTCTGGTCTCTAACACAATCCAGAAACCAAATAAGCTCCTGACCACCTACCTACACTTCAGAAGAACTTAGAAATAAACTTGAGTCTGTATTTTTGGGTCTGTATTACTGCTTTATTACAGCAATCTAACCTATATCTGAAGTAATACAGCATATCAAAATATACCCCATGACCAGGTTGGTTTATTCCAGGCATACAAGAATGGGTCAAGACTAGGAAATTATAAAATATTTCACCACATCAGCAACTTAATAGAGACTAAACCTCATAATCCAATTACCAAAACACAAATGGTGATTTAATAACATTTATAGCCATTGGTGATAAAAAACTAAGCAAAATAGAAAAAGAAGAAAACTACTGAAGTATGATGAAGAATTACTACCAAAACGTAACAGCAAAACACCACAAATATCATCTTAAAACATTAAATAATAAAGCCACCTCTATTAAAATTAAGAATAAGACAAAGGGCCAGATGTGATGGTTCCTGACTGTGATCCCAGAACTTTAGGAGGCTGAGGGGGGAGGATCGCTTGAGGCCAGGAGTTCAAGACCAGCCTGGGCATGATAGTCAGACCCTGTGTCTACAAAAAAAAGTGTTTAAAAAAATAAGCCGGGCATGGTGGCACACACCTACAGTCCCAGCTACTTGGGAGGCTGAGGCAGGAGTATCACCTGAGGCCAGGAGTTTGAGATCAGCCTGGGCAACATAGTGAGACCCTGTCTCTACAAAAAGAGAAAAAAAATTAGGCAGGCATAGTGGTACGCATCTATAGTCCCAGCTATTCAGAGGCTGAGGCAGGAGGATCGCTTGAGCCCAGGAGTTGGAGGTTGCAGTGCGTTATGGTGATGCCACTGCACTCTAGCCCAGGTGACAGAGTGAAACCCTGTCTCAAAAAAAATAAAAATAATAATAATAATAACATCTAAATAAAATGATCATATATCCCAGTGTGCCTGAGACAGGGTCATCATTTTGGAACCATTATTCTAGCATCCAGTATAGTTTAATAACTTCATTTTTAAAAGAATTATTAGTAATTACATTAAAGTAAGCCAGAATGAGCTTATAGATTCAATTATCATTTAATCTCTAGACCTTTTCATCCTATGTATCTTCTGTTTTTGCATCCTTTGGCTTTCATCTTTTTGCCTTAACTGAACTTGGTCCACTTCTCTCATAAAGTCCTCACGTAGAGGCTGTTTACTACCCTTCCAAATACCTACATACCCATGGTCCCAAACACCATGTAATCTCATGGTCTGAAAAGGGATGACCACTCACCCTCTAACTCCCTATAACCCCAAAATCATTTAAATAAAAACCCCACCTTTTCTGAACCCCTCTATTCTCATGGCTTCAAGTGTCAACCATGTATGATACCGATTACTAAATTTCTCTAGTGATGGTAAGACCACTGCCCATCTGACATTTCCATATGGATGGATGTTCCCAAAGAATTTCAAGCTCAATATACACTGAGTTTATATACAAAGTCTGAACCTGCTGTGCTACTCAACTCTGCCCTTCGTATATTCTCTAACGGAAATGAATGGCACTATGATTCATCTCTCCAATTATCCAAGTGCAAGTCCAAAACCTGAAAGTCACTCATGAAACCCCTTATTCAAACATTCAATTAATCACCACTTAGTATCCATTTTAGCATTTTAGCTGCTGTCAATTCTCTCCACCATACTACCACTGCCGCAGTGCAAGTTATCTTTACTAGGATTATAGCAATAGCCTCTTAATTCGCTCACTCTCCTTCCAGTACTGAATTCCTCCAATTCATTTTAGAGTCACCAAATTTCAAGAATGTTTATTTTTAAATCATGTGGTACCTTATGGTATGTAAATTATATTTCAATTTTAAAAAATCATATGATCTTATAGTTTTAATATTTCTATTCTACGGCCATCATTCAACACAATTTTGAAATTGAGTACTTTTACTCAGTAGTTCTGGGTCACCAACTTATTGACAGCATTTTTATCACAAATTTGTGTCACAAAGAACATCAATCAAAAAGAATATCAAATTAAATCCAAATGAATCCTTAACTTAAGAGAACTCTACCTAGTGATTTCATCTATATAAACGGTACATAGTACTTCACTGCAACAAATTTTAGTTTTTGCTATAAACAGTGGCACTTCAACATGTTTATAAAATGAGCAATATAAGAATACTGTCAAAAAGAACTTTAAACTCATGGGAAGAAACCATTTTTAAAAAATTAAAACTCACCATACACACCTGTAGAAGTAGTAGAATTGTTCATGGTAAAAGGTCCGTTAACGATACCAGAAGAAAGAAGCTCATCAGATCCCCGCTGAAAAGCAAAATCAAAGTTCAATTAATAAAACAAGTTATAAATAATGGACCATATTTACTACTAAAAGTATTAAAAGCCAATAATGTTACTTTATCCATTTACGAAGACATTTAATGGGAATTCCTTAAGAATCACACAATCTAAAGGCTGGAAGTGACTGTACAGCAAGGAAAAATTACTACACATTCCACATGATTGTTAGCTCCACCACAGAAATGGGGGCATAATCTTGAAAACCTTTTAGATTAAACCTAAACGTCATGTTTTGAAATACCTAATGCATTCTGACATTGTTTTTGTAGTATGTATTTACATGTAAATAATCTGTGTAGCTTTCCTTAAGAATCTTAACTTTTCGATAGCTATATATTTTTTAAAGTAGGATACATAGATGAAATCTATTTCTATATTAGCCAAATTCTTTATAATCAGTGATTTTTTTCAGCCATTAATCCTCAAAATGATCTTTAATGTATACTATTACTTAACTACTGTTTAAGTAATTTTCTCAGGTAAGAGTTTTGATCAAATCATCAATCTGTCAGACAAGCATTTTCATTGTAACCATAAGATCTACCAAGATTTAAAGATTACTTTTAGGAAGGACAATAATGCTACAGCACATAGTTAATGTTTAGATGTAAGCAGCACTTCTATAGTGAGTAACTTCAGTCTTTGCTGAAGAAAGACAAATGTGTTTAATAGAAATACAATTATTTGGCTGGGCGCAGTGGCTCGCGCCTGTAATCCTACCACTCTGGGAGGCCGAGGCAGGTGGATTGGTCGAAGTCAGGAGTTTGAAACCAGCCTGAGCAAGAGCGAGACCCCGTCTCTACTATAAATAGAAAGAAATTAATTGGTCAACTAATATATAGAAAAAATTAGCCGGGCATGGTGGCGCATGCCTGTAGTCCCAGCTACTCGGGAGGCTAAGGAAGAAGGACTGCTGGAGCCCAGGAGTTTGAGGTTGCTGTGAGCTAGACTGATGCCATGGCACTCACTCTAGCCTGGGCAACAAACTGAGACTCTGTCTCAAAAAAAAAAAAAAAAAAAGAGGCCGGGCGTGGTGGCTCACGCCTGTAATCCTAGCACTCTGGGAGGCCGAGGCGGGCAGATTGTTCGAGGTCAGGAGTTCAAAACCAGCCTGAGCAAGAGCGAGACCCCGTCTCTACTATAAATAGAAAGAAATTAATTGGCCAACTAATATATATAGAACAAATTAGCCGGGCATGGTGGCGCGTGCCCGTAGTCCCAGCTACTCGGGAGGCTGAGGCAGGAGGATTGCTTGAGCCCAGGAGTTTGAGGTTGCTGTGAGCTAGGCTGACGCCACGGCACTCACTCTAGACTGGGCAACAAAGCGAGACTATGTCTCAAAAAAAAAAAAAAAAAAAAAAAAACAAGAAATAAAAAGCACTACTATAAAGGAAAAACATTGATAAGGTAGGCAACATTAAAATTATCTATTTAACAAAGGACATTAGGAAAATAAAAAGGCAAGTCAAAAAACGGGAGAAGATATTTGCAATACATATAACCAACAAAGTATATATATCTAGAACTTACTAAGAAAAAGAAAAAAGGGAATACAAAACAAAGATACTAGGAACCAGTAAGAAAAAGTTAAGATAATAGAAAATGGCAAGAGACTTGATCATGAATCTCACAAAGTGGTAGACTATTCCAGAGAATTGGGACCCTCTCCTTTTCATGGGAAAGGATTATTCATCCCCATCTATGGCTTCTTGTGGGAGGAGGATAACTCTCTGCCCCTTTGATATTGAGCAGTTTTGTAGTATCATTTGCCCTATGGAATATGAATAGACATGACCTACACTTAATCCAAGCAGAAGCTTTAAAAATATCAGTCATTTCTGCCAGTTTTTTTTCTTTTTCCTACTAAGTAAGAAGAGCATATCCCTAATAGGAGTTGCTCTTTCAACCTGATTCCTGGAATAACAAATATAGCTCCATAACAGCCCCCACCATTATAAGTGAACAAGAAATAAATGTTTTTCTAAGCCACCTACAAGTGACTAATACCATACCCAATAAACCTAAGAAGAGATGCTTGACCTCATTAGTCATCAGGGAAATGCAAGTTAAAACCACAATGAAATATTAAAAAGAGTAACAATATCAAGTATTCATAAGAATGTAGAGCAACAAAAACTCTTACATGAAGGCATTAAATAAGTACAATTTAGTGGGAGTATAAACTTGTACAACTTGGAAAACCGTCTGACCTGATCTACTAAACCTGAATATTTGAATATCCTAGGATCCCTATGTATTCTCTTCCTACGGTTACTTCCTAGAGATTGCTTATGTACACGGAACATATGAGAATATGTTCACCAGCATTATTCGCAATGGCCAAACTAGAAACAACTAAATGTCATCAACTATAGAATGGGTAAGTAAATTTTTGTAAATGCACATAATGATCATACAGCGATGAGAATGAACTACTGTTCCACACAATAACACAGATGAATCTCATCAACATAAGTCAGTCACAAAAGAATATACACTATATTGCTGCATTTATATAGGGTTCAAAAAAAGTCAAAACTATATATTTATATTCAATAGAAGGAAGTTGGACTCCTTTCTTAGATATTTTTCCATAAAAGATATACAAATGGCCAATAAACACGTGGAAAGATGTTCAACCTAATTAGTCATTAAAAAAATGGAAATCAAAAACCACTTAATTAAAACTCAAGACCACAGTATTACCACATACCTATCAGAACACCTAAAGTAAAGAGTGACAATACCAAATGCAGATAAGGATGTAGAAAAAACTGAATCTCTCATACATTGCTGATAGGAATGTAAAATGGTATACCCAGTCTAGAAAACAATTTGGTGGTTTCTTAAGAAACTAAACACACATTAGCAATCTCAAAAGATGATATGCACTATGATTCGACTTAAAGCATTCTTGAAATGACAAAATTATAGAGATGGAAAATAGATCCGTGGTTGCTAAGAGGTAGAGGTGGGGGGGAGGTAGTAGGTACAATTATAAAAGGGTATCATAAGGGAGATCTTTGTGATGTTGGATTAGTTTTTTATCTTGATTGTGATGGTATACATGAATCTACACATGCAATATAACGAAACAGAACTATATATAGGCACTATATCAATGTCAAAACCCTTGTTTTCACAGTGTACTATAATCAAATAAGATGTAACCACTGGAGGAAACTATAAAGCAGGGGGCCAGTTCACTGTCCCGCAGACAGTTGTAGAGTGTGCACTGTGGGCCCGGGACAAGTCAGCTGCTAAGCAGGACAGGCAGCAGTGGCAAAAACACGTGGCGGGCTGGATAAATGTCCTAGGCGGGTGGCATGTGGCCCATGGTTTGTAGTTTGAGGACGCCTGCTATAAAGGATACACAGGATCTTTCTATAGTATCATTAGAACTTGCCATGAATCTAGTTGTTTCAAAAGCAAAAAAGAAGAAAAGAAAAAGAAATTCTATGACAAGAGATACTTGAGCCAAAGGATTTTTACTGGCTTTAGAGTCTTCTTGCTACCTTAGAACAGAATCATTACTAATCCATGTACTAAGCCTCCAATAGTACTTTGTCATAGCTCATTCCTGCACTACACTTCTGTACAATGGTAGTCCAGAAGGCTTTCCTTCAAAGATAAGCAGCTTTCAAAACAAAACCACATAGGTTCCTTATTGGGAATCTATATAGAAGAAAAGGAAGGAAAGAAACATTACAAAATACAACAACAGAGATGAAAATTATACAATTTTAAACTGTGACCAAATAGCTTTTTGTAAAATGAAAGAAAAATGTAAGAAAACATAACAGCCTTTCCTAAATAAATACAAAATGACAAAATAGCTCAAGGGAAAAGCAAATAAGAAATCTACCAAAGGAGTTAAAAGAGAATGGTGAGAAAGAATATTGCAGTATTTCCAAAGTCAAACATTTCAAAGAGAATGATTAGGAAATCAAATGCAAACACCTTTCCGCTATCCAAAGAAGTTACCTGTGGTGAGGAACCAATATTTTCTATAATTTTGATACTAAAAAACTAGACTCTTGAAGAAACATTCAGGAAAGTACTTTCTTGGAGGCAACTGAAATTTCCTGAAAAGCAAAAGTCTCACCCCTAAAGATTCTTAACTAGAAGGTCTAGGTACCTGTATATTTCCAAAGCTCTAGAGAACTACTATAAACAGCTGCTATAATGACAGAGGCAAGAAGGGTAGTTAAAAAGGTAGTCTTGGCCAGGCGCGGTGGCTCACGCTTGTAATCCTAGCACTCTGGGAGGCAGAGGCGGGAAGATCGCTCAAGTCAGGAGTTCAAAACCAGCCTGAGCAAGAGCGAGACCCCGTCTCTACTAAAAATAGAAACAAATTAATTGGACATACTAAAAATATATAGAAAAAATTAGCCAGGCATGGTGGCCAAGGCCTGTAGTCCCAGCTACTCGGGAAGCTGAGGCAGAAGGACTGTTTGAGCCCAGGAGCTTGAGCTTGAGCTAGGCTGACGCCATGGCACTCTAGCCTGGGCAAAGAGTGAGACTTTGTCTCAAAATAAATATTAGTGATTAATTAGTCATTAATCAGTCCTTTTCGAAATCTAATATACCAACAGATACATGTATTCAATGTAATTAATATTGGATAGCAACTGCCTAAATGTTAGAGATATTCTTCAACAAAGGAAACTTTTGAAAGTTTTAAAAGGAAATGCCACCTTACTGTCCTAACCAATCCAAAATTTCCTTCTCTCAGATAAATTCATAGGAGACCTGATTTTGATTAAATGTACTTAAAACTAAAATCAATAATTTTCACATTATATAATAAATTCTTTAAAATATTCATGTCTCATAACTAGAGTTGATACCTTTTTGTATAGAATTATACAGAAGATTTATTCAAGTCCCATTTATGGTTAATCTTTGAGGAAAAGAAAGACTAAAGCATGTATCTGCCTGTGCATTTGAATTTTTCTTGCAGAAAACTACGATGAGCTTTGTTTGGAAGAAAACAATGAATTTTTTCACTCTAACCATGCTTTTTTAAGCGTCTTTGCATACTGATCCAATAATCTCAGAATAAATCTGCAAATGTTAAATAGCTAGATTATTTCTCATTTTGATAATTCATTCATCTTAATGTGAATATTATGAAATAATATGAATCTATGCTTCTCTCCATAATTTTTTTTTTGATACAGGGTCTCTGTCATCCAGGCTGGAATTAGGATGCAGTGGCATGATCATAGCTCACTGCACAGGCTACATAATCCTTTTCACTGATAAGCCTGTTCTATGTTGTTATATAGTCTTTGTTGCAATTATTTGTAATAGATTATTAAGATGCTAAATGGTATCCTTAACTATTCCCCTATTATTAAATATATTAGTGTTACTTCCAACTCATCGATACAAATAATGCTGCTAAGATTCTTGAATATAGCATTTTTCTGGATTTTATATTTTATTCATACAATAAATATTCAGAAGTGAAACAGACAACTTTCCCTTGTTGAGTGAAAGGTAAAAATGCAAGAAATCGCACATTCCTAGAGAATGATGTAGAGTAACATCAAATTACTACTACACTACAAGTGACTACAAAAAGTATTTTTATTTCTATAGAAGTCTTTCAAATATTGCTAAAATTAGCACATGACTGCCTCATTTTAATATGAGTCAGAGTTTGTGCAGTAAAAAATTTAACCTTGTCCAAGAGAGGTGTGGCTTTTGCCCTACCTTCTGGGATGTAATCTCTAAATCCTTGGAATGTCATGCCGGAGTGGACTAATTTTTCTTTCTGCCTTGAGGCCTTGGGTCACCAGACAGTCTTAGAGTGGTGGCTAGCCACACCCTGAATGATCAACAACAAGATTTAGGGTGGGGGGTGGCTTTGGGTCACTCCTGGAAGGGCTAGAGATTAGACAGATTAGCAAGCAATCAATTACGCCTACATAACAGAATCCCAATAAAAACTATAAACACCAAGGCTCAGCTTGGTCAGCTTCACTGGCTGGTGCTACTCAAGCCTGCTGCTACACATTGCGCTGGGAAAATTATGTGTCCATGGAGAGAGAACAATGGAAGCTCAGGTTTGGTACTTCCCAGGACTCCACCTTAATGCATTTCTCCCCTTGGCTGATTTTAATCCATAGCCTTTCCCTATAGTAAACCATATCCTGCATATAACAGCTTTCAGTGAGTTCTGTGAGTCCTTTTAGCAAATTATCAGACCTGAGGGTACCTTTGGGAATCTCCCAGACTTGCAATTGGTGTTGATGTGAGGGCACTCATGTGTGGAATGTATTCCATAACTTCACAGTTGGCTTAACTTTTCACATGGTTAAATGATGAAATCAGCAAATAAAATTATTCATTTGTTTAACATTTCTAGAAAACTTACTCTTAATCTTTGAATTATCAGTAGACTTCCAAATGTAAAAATATTTTAGTCTGAAAATGTGATCAAATATTCAAGTATTAAAAAACCAGAAATTTAAATACATATATTTACATTAATGCAACATCTTAAATGTCACATTCAAAATATAAACTGTCATAATAATGAAATGGTGAACACTGTAAAAAGTCTTCTAAATAAACAATTAAGTTCAACAATTCTACTTATAAAGTCTATTTCAGTGACAACAGGAAAAGCCTTTTAAAAAGAATAAAACAGGCTGGGCGTGGTGACTCACGCCTGTAATCCTAGCACTCTGGGAGGTCGAGCCGGGCAGACTGCTGGAGGTCAGGAGTTTGAAACCAGCCTGAGCAAGAGCGAGACCCCATCTCTACTATAATAGAAAGGAATTAATTGGTCAACTAATATATAGAAAAAATTAGCCGGGCATGGTGGCATATGCCTATAGTCCCAGCTACTTGGGAGGCTGATGCAGGAGGATTGCTTGAGCCCAAGAGTTTGAGGTTGCTGTGAGCTAGGCTGAGGCCATGGCACTCACTCTAGCCTGGGCAACAAAGCGAGACTTTGTCTCAAAAAAAAAAAAAAAAAAAGAATAAAACACATCTAAAATAATGCATAAGTAAAGGAGAACCCTATAGAATCAAATGAAGTATGAGAATAGCTATTTTTATTGCCTTATTACATGTCAAGGACAATTAAAATATAAAATCATTAAGTTTCCTATCTGGAAATTGTGTTTTCCATCAGAGATGGGGTTTATCATCGATCATATAGAATAAACAAGATATTTCTCAAGTAATTGTGACATTTTACCCTAATAATTTCAGAATATGATAAAACACAAAAAGAACTTACATTTGAAAATGTAACCATAAAAAATATTCTAATATCCAAAATATACTAGCCAAGTTTTCTTCTAAGAATTCATTTTCTAATTACAGAAAACAACAGCTTCTTGATATTATAAAGCTTAAATCCAAGAGTCATATCACTTTGTAAAACTTTATAAAACATGAGTAAAACAGAGTAATATTAGTTCTCTAACATTTATTTAAAACATTCTTTTTAATTAAAAAAACCCTTTCCTTTCATAGACATAAATTCTTCCTCCTAAAAACATTATCACTGCATATAATTATAGACTACTTCAGTAGAATATAAAAAATTTCTGAAAATTATACTTAACATTTAAGTGTCTGAAAAGCAATTTTCCATTATATTAATAGTAAAGGAGAAACAATGTAGACCTAGGTAAAATTGAATCTCTCTCCCATAAGGTTTGACTGCTATTAGAGATTATGGTTTCAGGGCAGAATGGAAGATGCTAATTAGAATGAAGACATTAAAAAAATGAAGGAGGCTGGGCAAGGTGGCTCACACCTGTAATTCCGCACTCTGGGAGGCCAGGATGGAGGATTGGTTGAGCTCAGTAGCTTGAGATCAGCCTGAACAAGACCTCATCTCTACAAAAAAAAAAATCAGAAAAATTAGCTGGGCATGGTGGCACACGCCTGTAGTGCCAGCTACTTGGGAGGCTGAGGCAGGAGGATCACTTGAGCTCAGGAGGTTGAGGTTGCAGTGAGCTATGTATGATGAGGCTACAGCACTCCAGCCTAGGTCACAGAGCAAGACCAAGAAAAAAAAGGAGGCAGGTTGAGTTTGTGCTAATACACCTGGGTCCTTTTTTGTGTGTGTGGTTAACCTCAGGGCCAGAGCCTCTATTTAAAACAAACAAACAAAAAAACCCCTGTAATCCCAGCTACTCAGGAGGCTGAGGTAGAAGATTACTTAAACTCAGGAGTTCTATACCAGCCTGAGTAACACAGCAAGCACCCTGCTGAAAAAATAAATAAACAGAATTTAAAAATAAAGGAAAACTTGGTTAGATGAGTGATTGTAGACTACCAAGAGAAGGAAACTGTTTAAAGGAGAGGAGAAAAAAAAGACTATACCAAAGGTAAACAAATTAACAGTATTCAAAGAAAGCCTCAACAACCCAAAAATGAAGACACTGGGGCTTGGGGAGTGGGTTTTAAAGTTAGCAAACAACACTGGATCAACAGTCCCCTTAGGAACACACAGTAAATTTATATAAATCCCGCAGTTCTTCCGTGGACTTGTTAGCTCTCTGACTAAGTCAACACACAAATCAGCCTCACTGCCTCAAGTATCAATTATTGAAGCTCTCTCCAGTTGAAGAATAATTCACAGAGCCAGCAAAGCAAACGAATAATGTAAACAGCACAAATAAAGTGTTTCATTATAAAATTTGATGGAACTGGTTTTATTTATTAAAGTGAGAGTATTAATATGATAACAGGCAATCAACACAGCTGAGAAACAGCCAATGAAGTAACATGTAAAGATTGTGAAAATAAGCCATTAACCCATAGTTATACTTCAGATCGCACCTAAAATACATATGAAATTCAAGAATAAGATATCATTTCTTTAGCTCTATCAAGATACTATGATTATGAAATAGGCTATGAAAATACTGCTTCCTAATTTTCCAGGATCCCAGAACTATTTTTTAAGTAACAGGATCTTAAATACTGAGATAAATATCCAAGTCTAACCTTGGGCCACAGCCAAATTTCTAGCAGATGGTATATGACCCTGTGTAAACACTTCCCAGAACAGAAAGTCTCACCATACCATGTTTCCCTGAAAATAAGACGGGGTCTTATATTTATTTTTCCTCAAGAAGACACCCTAGGGCTTATTTTCAGGGGATGTGTTATTTTTTTTAAGTACAGTACAACAATCTACATTTATTCAAATATAGTTAAGTTGTCTTCTTCTAGAACATCATCATAACTCTCCAAACTCCGAATTCCATCCTGAATTTCTTGTGACTCTATTTCCTTTAGAACCATTGGCCGGGACCTGACAGGGGGAGTCCTGACAAAGGCTGCCCGCACCTTTCCGATCACCTCTGGGATAGTAGCTGTCACGATGGGGCTGATGAGAAGGGCTACTCCTCTTCTTTACCACTCCACGACAAAATGCATAGTTGTGCAGACACGCTGTGTAGCCACGCCCATCACTAGGTCTAATTTTTAGGGTAGGGGTTATATTGTGTGAATGCTTAGAAATCCTGCTAGGGCTTATTTTATGGGTAGGTCTTATATACATTTACTGATTATGGTATCCTGATTACTCACTTTTATATATTCCTCCACAGAACCTACTACAATGTTTTGTATGTAATCGATGCTCAAAACTGTTTTGCTCAAGAAATGAACAATAACTATAGAGACAGGGAATACACGGATATTCATTGAGGGTTTCAGATTATTTGTGCAGCACTAAATGAAACCCCAACATTTAGTCTTTTGTTAACATTCACCATTCCACAGCCTCCTATAACTCTAAATGCATCCAGACCCCAAAGACATTCGCTACTGGGAACTCTACCAAATGACCCTTACAAATGATTCTGAAATCACATCCTCACATACAGTGGGGCCCCCTTAGCACACTACATCTGCTAAGTGAGTGATTATTCCTAAACATAATCCCTAAAGAATAGTTATCAAATTGTTCATTTGTGATTTTTTTCCTTTCCAAGGCTGCCACTGTTGAGATTTTAAGACAGTGATAATAAAAAAGATAGTAGTTGAAGATGGCAAAAATTCTTCAAATGTCCAGCTGTGGTGATGTTTAAAATCCCTGTTTATGACTCAGTTTCAATAAAATGATTTTGACTACCTTTGTTTTATATGGCATCTTAGCAACAATACTTTTTTTTTTTTTTTTTTGAGACAGAGTCTCACTTTATTGCCCAGGCTAGAGTGAGTGCCATCGCGTCAGCCTAGCTCACAGCAACCTCAAACTCCTGGGCTCAAGCAATCCTGCTGCCTCAGCCTCCCAAGTAGCTGGGACTACAGGCATGAGCCACCATGCCCGGCGAATTTTTTTTTCTATATATATTAGTTGGCCAATTAATTTCTTTCTGTTTATAGTAGAGATGAGGTCTCGCTCTTGCTCAGGCTAGTCTCGAACTCCTGAGCTCAAACGATCCGCCCACCTCGGCCTCCCAGAGAGCTAGGATTACAGGCGTGAGCCACCGTGCCCGGCCTTAGCAACAATACTTTAATGACTAGCAAATTATTTCTCTAAAAAGCCTTCTATTCGTGACATTCAACCAAAATGCCATTCATTTGAATATTCATTCAGTTCCTACTATTAATATATAGGCATAGTCCTTACATATTGAAATCAATGTGTATAAATGTCTTAGCAATAATACTTATTCATTCAACAAATTCAACCAATATTTACGGAGTTGGTGTGTGTTGAGGGACAAGTGTACTAAGAAATACTTGCTGATGAATTAAATATGGGGTTTGAGAGGAAGAAAGAAGTCAAAGACGTCCTGATTGTCCTAAATAGGTCTCAATGTAAAACATTCAGTCCAAGACATTTTTAAGATTAGATACATATTCTCTAATTCTCACGACTCTGCAAAATAGACATTCTTACCTCCCCAAAAAACAAGATTCAGAGAGGTTATATTATTTGATAAAAGTATAAGAGGGTAAGTGGTACAATCAGAATCCAGGTATGACTTATTTTTCACCTCACTATACCTGTTTTTCCTTCAGTCTACACAAACCTCCACTCAATATGTTATGCCAACCCTCTGATCCACTTATTCCACATCTAGACAACTTATATTAGAACTTATGTGAGGATATATGTATGTAGTCCACCTTTATAAGACCAAAATAAAATATGATGATAGCTAATATTACTGTCTGCATAGTATCTGTCAGGTACTATTCTATGGGCTTTATACATATTTCATGTAATCTTAGAAGCTTTTGATTTTAAGACCCTGTAATTTTATCTAACGTCTAGAAGGAAAAAATGCTGGCTTGGCACAGTGGCTCACACCTGTAATCCTAGCACTCTGAGAAGCTGAGACAGGAGGAGTGCTCGAGGCCAGGAGTTTGAGAACAGCCTGAGCAACACAACAAGACCCCATCTCTACAAAAACTTTTTTTAAATGAGCCAGGCACAGTAGCTTGCGCCTGTAGTCCCAGATACTCAGGAGGCTGTGGCAAGAGGATCACTTGAGCCCAGGAGTTTGAGGTTGCACTGAGTTACCGAGTTTCCCCGAAAATAAGACCTATCCATAAAATAAGCCGTAGTAGGATTTCTAAGCATTTGTGCAATATAACCCCTACCCCGAAAATAAGACCTAGTGATGGGCGTGGCTATGCAGCATGTCTGCACAACCCATGCATTTCATCGCTGAGCGGTAAAGACAGGACAGCAGCCTTTCTCAGCTACCCCATAAGAGCTCTACTGCTCCACATGAGAGATTGGGGCCAATGGTTCTAAAGGAAATAGAGTCGCAAGAAATTCAGGATGGAATTCAGGGGTTGGAGAGTTATGATGACGTTCCAGAAGATGACGACTTAACTATATTTGAATAAATGTAGATTGTTGTACTGTACTTTAAAAAATAACACATCCCCTGAAAATAAACCCTAGGGTATCTTCTTGAGGAAAAAGAAATATAAGACCCTGTCTTATTTTTAAGGAAACAAGGTATGATGTTGCCAATGCACTCTAGCCCAGGCAACAAACTGAGATTCTGTCTTAAAAAAAGAAAATAAAGAAAAAATGCTGCTGTCAATTAAATTATAATACCTATTAACCTAAGATGTCAGAAATGTTGTTATGAAAAAATATGCCTCACAATCAATGAAACATCAAATCCTCACAAAATTCTAAGAATTAAAGTACTATTAGGCTAATTAATGTTTCTATGAAATATTATCTCTCATGTCCCACTTGTTAAAAATACTAGTTCTATCCTAGTCTGCAGTTTAAATTTTTTTAAGAGATGAGGTCTCGCTATGTTGCCCAGGCTGGCCCTGAAACCCTGGGCTCAAGCAATCTTTTCACCTCTGCCTCCTCAGTAGCTTGGGACTACCGGTACACACCACCCTGCCCAGCTTCACATTTTAAGTTAAGACTCTTTCAACTGTTTTTTTTCCACAAGGTGATATAACTAATGAAATATTAGTGCTTAACTTTGCATATGAAAGAACTCTCTGTAAGATAAGGAGAAAGCATTCTCTCTTCCAACATAACTACAGAAAAACATATATAAGTCTAGTCATAAAACTGTGTTTACAGGCCGGGCGCGGTGGCTCACGCCTGTAATCCTAGCTCTCTGGGAGGCCGAGGTGGGCGGATTATTTGAGCTCAGGAGTTCGAGACCAGCCTGAGCAAGAGCAAGACCCCATCTCTACTATAAATAGAAAGAAATTAATTGGCCAACTAATATATATAGAAAAAAATTCGCCGGGCATGGTGGCTCATGCCTGTAGTCCCAGCTACTTGGGAGGCTGAGGCAGCAGGATTGCTTGAGCCCAGGAGTTTGAGGTTGCTGTGAGCTAGGCTGACGCGATGGCACTCACTCTAGCCTGGGCAATAAAGTGAGACTCTGTCTCAAAAAAAAAAAAAAGTGTTTACAAATGCTACTTTTCTGAGACAGGGTCTTGCTCTGTTGCCCAGGCTTGAATGTAGTGGCTTACTGCAACCTCAATCATCACCTGGGCTTAACGGATCCTCCTGCTTCAATACAAATGCTACTTCCAATGAAGAAGTCTTATGATATTCTAAATTTTGGAAATCATAGCTATATCCTGTAAAAGTAGCAAAGGTCTATAGTTTCGGCTAAGTGTCCTACTTAATAATTTAAGGCCCTAGTAGTAGGACATATTGACACCTATTTTCTGAAGTATGTGTGTGTGTATATGTGTATATGTGTAACTTACGTTTTAAGTTATCTTTATTAAGCCAATCATCGAAATTTCCCTCATTTCACACATCCATAAACAATATAAATAAAACCTAAGAATCTTTTAGATTTCTCACAACAAACGAAGAGTTTTAAAGCCTAATATCAGTTTGTGAGTAAGAAAACAAAGGCACAGATGAGCTAAGCAATTTCCACAGGATTACACGACAAAGAGTCGGGGTCAGGACTCAAACCTAGGCAGGCCAATTTCAGAGTCCATGCTTTTAATCACTATACTAAACTGCCAAATATTAAACTACCCCTACGTTCATAATAAGAGATTAGTGAAATGAGTTTCAGTATATCCATGCAATGAAATACTAGGTGGTTATTAAAATGGTGAAGCACCATTTTATCAACCTAGATATAAATTTACAAAACAAGGCAAGCACAGTAGCTCAATCCTATAATCCCAGAACTTTGGGAGACAGGTGGGAGGACTGCTTACACCCAGGCATTAGAGGGTGCAGTGAGGTATGACTGTGCCACTGCACTCCAGCCCAGGCAATTCAGCAAGACCCTGCCTTAAATAAACAAACAAATTTACAAAACATCGTTCATTTCATTTCAAAAGTGATATATATATATATAATATATATATATATTAGTTTTAACAACATATTGTATTTTCCATTTTTATAAAAAATAAATATTAGGCTGGGCGAGGTGGTTCATGGCTATAATACTACTAGCACTTTGGGAGGCCGAGGTAGAAGGATCACTTGAGGTCAGGAGATCGAAACCAGCCTGAGTGAGACCCTGTCTCTACAAAAAATAGAAAAATTAGCTGGATGTGGTGGTGTATGGCTGTAGACCCAGCTACTCAGGAGGCTCGTTTAAGCCCAGGAGTTTGAGGTTGCAGTGAGCTATGATGACACCATTGCTCTATTGCCAGGGTGACAAAGTGAGACTCCATCTGAACCAATCAATCATAAACACACACACCATGAGCATACACACAAAGGTCTAAAAGGAAATTTACCTAAATGTTAGCAGAGATTATTTTATTTGGCTT
This sequence comes from Mirza zaza, assembly GCA_008750895.1. Lineage (NCBI taxonomy): Eukaryota > Metazoa > Chordata > Mammalia > Primates > Cheirogaleidae > Mirza > Mirza zaza. The sequence continues at coordinate 22,930 of VSMD01034450.1, forward strand.
TTACTTTCTGTTTTGCATTGTCACCTTTAAACATTAATCAGAGGGAAAGGAGCTATTTTCATTTTGGGAAAAAAAGAACTTTAGAAATTTTATTAACATTTATCTCAAGCTAGATATTTCAACTAAATACATGTCATGAGGATTTTGGTCAATTCTACTACTGACCATTATTAAACATATTATCCCCAAAATGATAACAAGAAATGTTAAAGTTCTAAATTTCTTTTTGCATCATTAAGAGATCTACAAGTAACTCTGAATTTTATAAAAGCTACACTATATGTCTTAGGATAGTTTTCAAGTTTCTTAGGTTCAAGAAAGAGATTAATAAATCAGAGTGAGTAGTAATAAGCCCCAACATATGAAAATTCCCAATGCATCACAAAAGGAAGCATTGTAATCTCCTTTTCAACTTAGTGAAATTAAAAATATACTTTGTTGCTTTAGCAGACTAGAAGCTATGCTCCTATTTCTAACTCTAATAAAATGGTGTATTATTTGTTACAGAAAAACCAACTTCTAAAAATAACGTTTATTAACCAAATACCACTGGAATATTAATTATCCCAAAGCCAACAGAGACACCGTGGTGTTGGAAACAGAGCATGAACTTTGGAAACAAACCTCTCTTTGAATCCTGGTCTATCACTTATCACCTGTTAGACGTAGGGTATTAGGTAGGATACAAAATCATAAGTTTGGTATCCTTTTCTGTAAAATTGGTTTAACATCATAATAAATATGCAAAGTTCCCTGTTAAAAGGACTTCTTGTAGACTCCTACCTAGCAGGATAGGGATAACATGCATTTTTTTTTTTAATCTGGAGGGGAGGGAGGGCAGCACTGGTGAACAGAGCATTGGTGTTCTGTCTCCTACTTCTATCATTAACTAGGAGAGGTGTTGAAATCTATGACTAATTATGGGTTTAGCTATTTCTTCTTTCACTCAAAATTGGTATCTAACTTCTCAGGAAAATGTCATATTCCCTTAAGCAGGAGTCTTCTCTTGCATGATAAATTTTAAAATCTCGAGAGTGCTGGCTCAGTCTAAAAGGTTCTCTTCAGCTACTACTGCTTCTTAGTGATGGTTGCTGCTGTTACTCCAACATGTCCTCACTGGCAGTACAGCTGTTGAATGAAGTTCCTGTTTGCAACAGTGACTGAGCACAAACCACTGTCATTCTGCCAGTATTCTCTTCCCATGAAGGGAAGGAAACTCTTCTCTGGTGCTACTCAGCTTCTGTTGCTCCTAACCTCTCAAAGTTATTGAGCTCTCAAATTCTGTATGTATTTATTCATATTCATTCTCTCTCTCTCTCTCTCTCTCTCTCTCTCACACACACACACACACACACACACACACACACACACACACACACACACACTGCCCAAGGCACAGTAAACATTCTAGTGTCAGTGTCCAGAATTAGCCCAAGATCACCCTCAGGTTCAATAATTCCCTAGAAGGACTCAAGAGAGACTTGGCATATATTTGCACTCAAGGCCAAGATTGATTACAGTAGCAGAATACAAAGCAAAAGGTGCATGAGGTGAAACCAGACACAAACTTCCAAGAGTCCTCTCCCAGTTGAGTTACACACTGAATTCCTCCTGCAACAAATTACAACTATACATATAAAATGTTGTCTACCAAGGAAGCTCATTAGACTCAGTATCCAAGGTTTTTAATAGGGACTGGTCACAAAGGCACCCTCTGCCTAGCATGCACCAAAATTCCAGACTCTCAGAAAGAAATAAAAAATTATACTGTTTACATAGTCTAGGCCCAAGGAACCACTGTTACTATTTTAAAA
>VSMD01034462.1:0-46158 GCA_008750895.1 Mirza zaza
GTCCCCGCCCCCACGCCGAGCGCCCCCGCCCTCCCCTCAGCCCCGGGCCCTCCCCCGTCCCCTCCCGAGAGTGTCCCTGAGGTCCCCGCCCCACGCTGAGGCCCCACCCCGCCCGCAGGCCCCAAGACGGCTGCCCCTGGCTTCTCCAAGGGGGTGGCAGCGAGAATGAGCGGCTCTGGGCCGAGCTGCTGCGCACGGTGAGCCCTGACCTGACGCTGGACGTGGAGCTGCCGCCGCTGCCTGCCCGGCCCAGCCAGGTGCGCCCCTAGCACTCGCGGGGTTGGGGGGAGTGTGTGTCTCTGGGTCAGGGGGCGGTCCTGGCGACGTTGGGCAAGGCCTGATGACCCTCTGGTTTGCAGGCGTCCGGGAGCAGCTCGGAGTGCGAGGCGTCCCCCGAGGTCTTCACGGTCGGATCCAAGACCTTTTCCTGGACGCCCTTTCCGCCTGCCCCGGCGGCCCCTGGCTGCTCCTACGAGCCTCTTCGTGGGGCAGGAGGATGCCCGGAGTCCCCGAGCAGGTCCCCCCAAGTACACCCCATGCCTGAACCCTGTGGGACCCCCAGCGCAGAGGAGCAGCCGGCCCTGCAGAGCTGCCCGATGTGCCAGCAAGAGTTCGCCCCAGGGTGAGTAAGCCGTCCCTACTGCCCAGTCCAGGGTGACCCCAGCCCTGTTTGGAAAACTGAGAGGGTAACTTTTATAATATTTTATTTACCTTTTTTTTTTTTTTTTTGAGACAGGGTCTTACTCTGTTGTCTGCTAGAGTGCATAGTTCACTACAACCTCCAGCACCTGGGCTCAAGTGATCCTTCTGCCTTGGCCTCCCAAAGTGCTAGGATTACAGGCGTACGGCACCGTGCCCAGGCTTAGAGAGTGTGTTTTGAAGTTTAATTTCACACATAGAAAGTTGGCATACCACAGTCACTGCACTTGTGCAGGAGGCTGGCTGTCGCAGGTTTGGGGGTCTACCTGCTCCCCACTATCTGGGACCCTGTAGACAGGCATAGAGCTCGAGACAGTGCAGGAGGGCAGGGAGCGCTAACCAGGGTCCACCTGCCTTTCCAGGTGGCTGGTGGTGTCTAGTGCCAAGCCAGACTGTGGGTCGCTGCAGCTTCCTATTTAAATAGCCACACGAATGCCTTTTCTGGCGATGGTTTGTAGGTTTTAAAAGGAAGACTTTGTCTTTTTTGCCTGGGGATGCTTTTTCTTATTTTTAAAATCCAATACATATTTTCATACCATTTTTAAGTAAGAGTGGAATAGAACCCGGTTTTGCTTAGAAGTTAAACCCAGATTGGCAGCTTGTGGGCCTGGGAGCTTTGCTGGGCCAGTTGGTTACCATGGGCCCAGCCTTTCTGCGTGGGCTCCTGCTCAGAATCATGGTGGAGGACAGGGCTTGGGAGTCAGGAGAGCTTGAGTGAACTTGGCAGTTCTTGACGAGGTGGCCAAGCTGATGGGCTGTAGGCTGCAGATCCCATGTGGCCAGAAGACTAGCTGCGTAAGCTCTGCCGTGTCCCTGGTCTTATAGGAGGAAAAACAGCCCCGGAAGGGGAAGGGGGTGGATTCCAGAGTTAGAGCTGAGGATAATAAAAAACAAATCAAGACAAAAGCACAAAAAGATCAAATCAGTTACCAGAATATATGGCACAAAACCTGCACAGGAAGATATTTAGATGGTACGGTGCTTATTCAGAGAGATGAGCTCCCCAGACTAACATCAAACAGGTGCCTCCAAAATGTGACATTTTATGGGTACAAGCCCTTAAGGGCCGGGTGTTGGAGGTGAAATCAGTAGTCTGGATGGGTGCCTTCCCTATCTGCACTCACATCTGGACAGCTCAGGGACATTGGGGGGGGTGTCCCCAGGTGGGGTCCCATGTGGGTGAAGCCACAGCCGCATAAGTGGGGCTCGGTGGGAGGGTTGCAGCCGCGTCCAGGGCCCGGGCAAAGTGCCCCAAGCCTCCTGGTGGCCCCAGTGCCTGCCACTGCACCTGAGAATTTGCAGAACGTTTCTAGACCTGGCGCCTCAGGCACATACCTGAGGATGTTTGTTTTGTGATTGTTGAAAACTGCAAACTGCTCACTGGCTGGTCACAGAAGTGTTTTTTAAATCTGGGAAGCCTTCTTGACTCTTACCCAGCAAAGGAAACACCAGGACAGAAGATCCGGCTGGAAGCCCTGGGGAGAAATTCACTCTCGGCAGAAGTCCCTGAGGTTCCTGACACTGTGAGGGCGCCAGGCCAGGCCTCTGCTCCCACAGAGGGTCTTTTGTCTCTGGGTCATTTGTGTTTCTAGATAGTCTAAAAATAAGATTTTGAAGACAAGGACATTAAAGAGGAAAAAAGTTTCCTTTTTGAGCTCTTTGAGTAGTTGCGTGAAGGCTTGGCAGACTACCTCCGTTTTTCCAAAGTAGTTGTCAGTGAAGCCAGGCCCAGATCTCAGCATTCCTGGAATCTTCTAGCATGTTCTTCCATTTAATTGTAAAGGAGACCCAGTATTTCAGCCAGAACTCACACCCCCGAGGCTGTGGCTGGCTGGGGAAATGACATGTCTCATGTCCTCAGGGCACCTGGGACCCACACGTGGATGTTGGTCAAGACCGGGATCTGGGGCAAGGAGGCCGTGGGATGTCTGGCGTGGCAGCTGGACACAGCCTGGCACTGCTGTCTTGTCTCACAGGGGACCCTGCTCACCCCAGAGCCCTGCGGAGGGTGAGCTTGGAGACTTGGTGCAGGAGAACGACCTCACCTTTCTCAAAGTCTCAGCATTTCCCAGGTCATCTAGAGGACACTTTATTCATAGATGTGACAGGAGACAGCTAAATACTGGATTTGACAAGCCATGTGTTTGTCATGTGTTCTTTTTCCCTTTGAGGTCCACTTGCTGGGCCACGCGCGGTGGCTCATGCCTGTAATTCTAACACTCTGCAGAGGCTGAGGCGGGAGGATTGCTTGAGCTCAGGAGTTTGAGACCAGCCTGAGCAAGAGCAAGATCCCGTCTCCAGGCTGGGCGCAGTGGCTCACGCCTGTAATCGTAGCACTCTGGGAGGCCGAGGCGGGCGGATTGCTTGAGGTCAGGAGTTCGAAACCAGCCTGAGCAAGAGCGAGACCCCGTCTCTACTATAAATAGAAAGAAATTAATTGGTCAACTAATATATTTAGAAAAAATGAGCCGAGCATGGTGGTGCATGCCTGTAGTCCCAGCTACTCAGGAGGTCGAGGCAGCAGGATGGCTTGAGCCCAGGAGTTTGAGGTTGCTGTGAGCTAGGCTGACGCCACGGCACTCACTCTAGCCTGGGGAACAAAGCGAGACTCTGTCTCCAAAAAAAAAAAAAATGTCCACTTGCTGCCGTCTTTATGCATTTCGTTGTGTTTTCTGATGGCTGTGAGTCACATAGGCCGTTGGGGAAGATAGGCTAGTCGACGAAGGTGCCGAAAACCAGCACTTGGTTCTGTCCCTGTTGGTTCATTGAGGTCCTGGCTTGGTCCTTGGGATTTTAACAGCTTCAAGGCCCTCGTGCTGCCGGGTGCCAGCTGCACTGTGGCCCTGTTCATGCTCAGAAGCCACTGGTGGGTCCTGGGCTGAGCCACCACGCTCTGCTCAGATGTGTCCGGGAGGCAGAAGCCCAGCTAGGAAGCAGGTCAGGCGGAAACAAAGCTCTTTTATTGTGGGTTGAGGCCTGAGGCATCTCAGAGGGCCCCCCCCTCACTGAGGGACACTGCCTGGAAGCCCCTGCACAAGATGACCTAGGTCCAGATGTTAGAACCTTCTGGCAGCCTGGAGAAAGCATTCAGGGGGAGGGGCCGGTTCCAAGGCTGGGCTGAGTGGGCCTTGGGAACTTCACACTGCACTGAGCCGGGTCCGCCCAGGCCAAGAGGGCAGCTGAAGGCCGCAGGGCTGTGCCAGGCATTAGTGTCGGAGTCATGTACCACAGTGCAGGTGGGGAGCCTCTGGCTGTGGCCTGGAGAAGGCTCGAGGCTGTGCGGGTGGGGAGCCCAGGTCACAGGGATGCACGGCAGAGCCTCAGGGAGAGAGGCTGGCGGGCAGGTGCAGGGAGGCTGCTGCTGGCAGCCTGGTGGGCCTGGCTGCTCGGGGGTACCCAGCAGTGATATGCAGGGGACTGTCACTCTGACGGGGCGCTGACCACTTGGCCTCCAGCAAGGTCTGAGCCCACCATCTGGGCTGCAGCCACCCACAGCTCTGGGCCTGGTCCCAGTAGCCCTGGGGGCTCACAGGCAGGAGCTGACCATCTGCCGGCCTCTAGTGTGCCTTCCTTGCCCTGGCCTGGGGACAGTCATTCCCAACCTTCTCTCCTTGGGCTGCTGACGGGGCTGGAGGAGGCCAGGGCTGGACGGTGCCTGCCTGTGCTGACATCCAAGGGGCTGACCAGCAGGTCTCAGGTGGGTTTCCTCCTGCCGCCCCTGCCTGGCCGGCCACTGCCGTGCCTGCCTGGGAGGTGCAGGGCCACATGGGGCCTCCCAGGATCACAGAGCAGTGGCCTCGCACTCAGTCGGCTGAGTCCCAGTCCATAGTGGGGCTCCGTCCTGAGTGGCAGGACTACCGTCCACCTAGGTCTGCCACCCAGGGCCTCAGCCCTCAAGTGGGCATGGCCCCCCTGCCGGCCCCTTCCCTCTTTTCCTGTCCAGCGGCAGCACCCAGGGTCTGGAGCCTGGAGGTGCCCTTCCTGTAGCTGGCACTTCTCAGAGTGGCCAAGTGACTGTCTCCTCTCCCTGCAGGTTGACCCAGCTGGACATTGACAGCCACCTCGCTCAGTGCCTGGCAGAAAGCACTGAAGACGTGGCGTGGTGAGCGCCAGGGTGCCACAGCCGCCCTGACACGCGGGGCCAGCCTCCTCCCCTGCCACAGCCCCTGCTCCCAGACATGCGCGTCAAGACGGGTTGGTCGTGTCTCCCTTCGTGTGGACACCGAAACACTGGCTTCCTTTGCTCTCCTGCTGTTTGTATTAGGGCTGATTTGTCGCAGTAAGATCAACAAACTAACAGGCACAGTCGCAGGCGGGTAAGTTGAAACCCGTTCATGCCACGGATGCGGTCGGTCCCCTCAGTGGATAGGCACTGGCTTGGGGCGGCGCATTTTCCCAACTTGGAGGACAGACGTACACAGCTCATGTCTCACTGCTATTCTAATTCTGGAAGTGAACTCTTGTTCACGTGCAGCTGCACACGCTTGCCGGGAGGCGAAGACACTGTCACTGCCCCATGGGTGTGGCGGTGCCCCCAAGTTTGTGTGTGGAAGTCCTCACCCCAAGGCAATGATGTTGGGGGCCTTGGGACAGATCAGGTCACGGGGGTGGAACCTCATGATGGGGTCAGAGGGCCCCCTCCCCTGTCCACCCAGAGGATACCGCAAGCAGGCGCCGTCCCCGGCCCAGAAGCGGCCCCACCAGAACCGTGAGGTGAGCCCCGTGCACAGCGGCGTGTTTTAGCACAGAGCTGACTTAGATGCCGTCTGGGGCTCTGGGACCTCAGCGCTGACTGTCGGGACTCGGACATGGCCTCTCCTGAGACAGGGCGTCTCGGGGGCACTGGCAGTGAGCCCCTGTCCTGTCGAGGCTTGCAGTGGGGTGTGGAATGGGCAAGTGCACGTCTTCTGGTGGTTTCCTGCCAGTGCTGTTCCCCGCAGGTCCTGCAGAGCCAGGCTTGGGGCCGGCTCAGCGCCCGTTCCCGGGTGCCTGTCACCAGCGTCTGCCAGGGCACCAGCAGGCCTGATGAGAGGGCGCAGGGTTAATACCCAAATCCCTATTCTGTCCCATGCGGCTTCACGCAGCCACGCAGACAGGAGGCGCCTACATGTGCGTTGCTGGTGAAGGCAGCCAGCCTGGGAAGGCCACACACCGGCGATTCCAGCTCCGCATTGTTCTGGAAAGGCCAACTGCAGAGACAGCAGAGAGGTGTGGAGCTGCAGTGGGTGTGGGAGGACGGCCGTGTGGGGCGCGGTGTTTTCAGGACAGTGAAGCTCCTGGGGGGCCGGGGCGGTAGATCCCCGTCCAAGCCCACAGTCCTGTCACCGAGTGATGCCCGATGTGAACCGTGGTCTCGGTGACCGTGGCGTGTCCGCGCAGGGTCACCACTGTGGCAGACGCACCCTCGGGCACGCGGGCACGCGCTGCACCTTCCACCCAACTTTGCTGTGAACCTAAAACCGCTCTAAACAAATTAAAGTCTGTTTAAGAAAATGGCTTCAAAAACCTTTACTTCGAAACACCTCCTTTTAACAAAAATAACAATGTAAGCATTTTCATTAAAGTCTTTATTAAATGTGCAAGAACACGAACGCCCTTGGCCGTTAGGGCGAGAGGACCACGCATGGGGGAGAGCTGCCCTCACTGGGCTCCGCTGACGCATCGTACAAACCACGCACGCGGGTGCCGCTTTACAATTGTTAAGTCCCCAGAGTGTCCACGAACCATTTCCACACGCGTGGCCAGAGCCGTCTGCCAACGCCAGAGGTTTGATGTTCAGCCCACACTCGTCCATCCTTTGCTTTAAGTTATAAAACAAATCACTGTATATAAACACGTCCCCTGGGGTGAGTGCAGTGTCAGCCGCACAGTTTGCACGTGAGTGGCCAGGCTGGTGCCCTGCGAGCTATCGGCAGCGCCATGGTATCTAGGGAAAGGTCTCACGTGGTAACAAGTCAAGGGCTCCAGGATAGACCCATGGGGTGTGGGGGCTTATGGGAAGCAGTTTGCCTGTTGATGCTTTCCCGGTGGGGTCCCAGCAGCTCCGTCCCCCTACAGCCCTCAGACCAGCGGCTGGCTACCTGCGTGTCCCCACACCTGGCTGGGACATCCTGTCCAGACCCGGCAGTTGGCTCAGGGGCCGTGCCCTGCGGTTCCTAACTGCAGTCTCTGGAGTAGCTCTCGCTGGTCAGCGTGGGAGTGCTGGTTGAGACATCTGTGTGCCGTGAGCACTGCTGCGCCCCCAGAAGCCCAGGCTGGGGGTGGGGAGGGGGTCCAGAAACCCGCACGGCAGTGGGAGGAGGGGTCAGGAGCGCCCAGCGCTTGGCGTTCTTGTCCTAGCACCTCGGGGCCTGGGTGTGAATCTGCCATGTCCTGTGTGGTGCGGTGGCGGTACCCTGAGAAACCTGAGTGCCTGGGAGGACCACAGCGTCGGCCTCGTAGCTTTGATTTTTCTGCCACCACCTCCTCCCCAAACCACCAGCTGCCGCTTGCAGTGAAGCTGCCCTCGTGACCCTCGGGCCCCACACTGCGGTCAAGGGGGCGTGAGGTCTCTGCAGCCAGCCTGGGGGCGCGTGGCATTTCTGCGTGCACACGCCAGGCCTTGTGCAGAGGTGTCACGAGGCAGCGTGGCCCTCTCTCCCCGGGGAGCTCAGAGGAGGGCTCCTGCCACACCTGACACTTTAGGGCTTAAAAATCCCCAATAACCGACCTCTTTCTAAAAAACCTTCAGTTCAGCTTTGTCAAGTTGTCCCTTCCCCTAAGAGGATGAGGGCGACAGGTTTGACTGCCAGGAGGGGAGGTTTGCTTTCTCAGGGAGACGTAGCACATCTGTGGGGTTCCAGATTTACCTCCTACTTTGAGGCTGGGGTCCGCCATACGTGTATCTCTTTAAATTTCCTAATTCTCAGTATTGTGTTACTGATAAAAATATTTTCTAAAAATCTGATATATAACACAAGACATCATGGAGGCACTGCTTAGTGTTTTCAGAAATATATTTTGTGCAGATTTAGTTTTCAATTTTTGTTTTTCTCTCTTTTTTTGGTCTACTGGTGCTTTGGTGAGCAACGCCTTAGAATCGTGATCCGCTTTCCCTCGTGAGTCCAACCAGCTGGCCAGGACCAGCACTGCCAACCCGGAGACGGCGTCACCGCGTCCTCAAACTACAGCCGCGGGGCACACGCTCGGTAGGAAAATACTCAAATGCTAACAACAGGAACTTACCAGGATTTAGAAAATGTTCCGAATCTGTAAAAATTCTCCATTGCAGTGTATCCCTGTAGGCACTTAAACTCCCGCCCCCCACCCGGCACTCTGCTCACCAAGCATGGCTCCTCCTGACACATGGGCTGCGTCTGGGATGTCAGGCAGGTGCCACTCACGGAAAAAAGGCATGAGAGGGAAGCTTCGACATCACCGGTACATTTTATTCCTCGGGACATTACACGCTACCTTTCCTGGCGGAGCAGGTCAGTGCATTGAGTTCTGTTTCTGCGGAAAATGTGCACCTTCGACAGTTGTGTGACAGTCCCCCTCGGACAGGGTCACCGCGGGTCCTCCGCGGCGCAGGCACAAGAAGCAAATTCCTCCAGCCCTACGCTGGCCTGTCCGGGCCCAGGCGCGAGAGACTGTTCTGCTCCGAGCAGTGCCCGCTGGACGCTGCCCTCTGTGGCCTCGGCAGCAAGCGTCCCTCCCTGGCCGCCCTCGGAGCCTGTGCCCAGCCTGGCATGCATATGCTGTGGTTAAGGGTAAAGTTACAGGGTCAGTCACGTGTGCCCACGGCAGAGACGCGCGACCTCACACGGACTCCTCGGTGGACAGCAGCAGAGGGTTGATGTACTCGAAGCCTTCGAACTCGGACTGGTCGATCCTCTTGATGACGTCCCTGCAGGCAAAGCAAGGAGAGGGGACAGTGGCAGCCTGGGGTTCACGTCCCTTGTGAGCATTGCCACCAGCGTGTAGGATGTAGCCCTCCCACCAGAGGCACACGCGGCCGGGTCACCCACGCCAGGCAGCCTGCGCGGGGCTTGCCCGAGACGCCCCGCCTGCGTGTGCCCCAGCAAGGGGCAGGGCGCCCCGCCCCTGCCCGGCCCCGCCCGTGGGACTCACTCGTCGTCCGGGGTCAGCTGCACGGGCTCGCTGGTGAACTGCGTGTCGAAGTTGTCCAGCCCGTAGTCGTCCGCAATCTGTGGCTGGAACGGAGGCAGGGCCTGCTTCTTCTCCAGCTTGGAAAACAACGTGAGAGGGACCAGGTGAGCGCCAGGCGTCAACTCTACCAGACGCGATTTTTTGCAACATACTTAAATCACAGAACGAAGGGGAAGAAACAGCGTTTCAGTCTGCCCTGGATTTGGATGCCAATTCCTTTTTCTTAAACATCTAGAAAATGGCCAAAGTCAGGAAAATTCCACTTGAGCTGAAAATTGCCTAAAGCGCAGGCTGTGCCGGCCACGCAGCCAGGAGGGGCAGGAGCCACAGCCACCCCCTTGGAAGCCTCTGCGCCCAGAGCGGCCACTGCCACTCAACCAGCCCAACGGGGGTTTTTTACAGCTCGAGTCCCTGATCAAAAAGGCACTGGGACTCGGCCATGACCCCCTGCCCACGCTGGTGCTGGCCGAGCACCCGTCCCGTCTGGACCCTCTTCCCGTCAAAGCCGTGACCGGCCTGTTTCTGACCAGACCCCGACTTTCCGAGACTCTAGGTGCTGCTCTGCAGAAGACGCAGTAGGGACGGGCTTCTCAGTTCCCGACATGCTGCTGCCTGGCACAGCTGTGGGCGGTGGGCACCCGCCACTCACGCTCCGTGACATGGCCACTCATACCTTCTCATCTGCTGACCAGGTCTGAATTCGTCCCCCAAATTCATGGGCTGGAAACTGACTCCCAGGGCAACAGCATTGGGAGTGGGTCCCCCTCCGCCGTCTGCCCTGTGAGGACACTGTCCCCACGCCCCGGGGCCCACTGGTCAGGCGCCACCTTGGGAGCAGAGATGCCAGTTCTGCCTGCACCTTGACCTTGGACTCCAGCCCATAGCAGTGAGAAAGAAACCTCTGCTCCCCACGAAGTGCCCAAGCTCAGGCGTCCTGTTCCGGCAGCACTAAGGGACGAGGACGCTCACTCTCCCACCCACTCACTCCTCACTCGTCCCGAGGGGAGTGCTGTCATCCTGTGCCGGCTCCTTCCTAAGAACCGAGACTAATCTGCGAGCGGGAGACTCCGCCCCGCCTGGGGGAGCCACCACTCGCGGCCAGAGGGCAGAAGGACGTCACATGCAGTCAGCTCCCTTCCGTGCCAGCCACACATGTGGCTGGGGAGCAAGGAACCCCAGCTCAGAGCCGGCGCCCTCGCTGGTGGGGCGGCCTAGTTCCCGTGACGTCACCAGGTTGCCTGGAGGCCGCCGCTACCTTCTGTCTCGGGGAGCCAGGAGACCCCAGGCTCGGAAACCCCCCACCCGTGTAGCGTCCCTGTCCAAGACGCCACCCTACGGCCCGCCTGGAGGGGAACAGGGCCTCAATCCGCCTCTGCCCGCCAGCCTCCCCCCTCCATCGTGGGGCCCAGAGTGGTCACAGACACCAATCATGACAAAAACCACAGCAGGAGTGGAATATTAAAAAAAAAAAAAAAAAAAAATCCCTGTACCTTTTTGAAGACCTGTAAAAAAAACCCATAAATTCTATTGATGACATCGGTGGAAGAAACTGGGTGTCAGGAAAATAGACAAATTCTTCCCGAAAGAGGAAATAGGCCGGGCAGGGGTTGGGGACGTGGAGTCTTAGGGCCACACAACCAGCAGCTCCCACGGCCAGGCCGCCAGGCGTAGGGGACATGACTGTTGCCAGGGAGGCGCAGAGGGAAGGGGGCTGTGCCGGGAGGAGGGGCGAGCACGCTGGGGATGGGGTGGGGGCTGGAGCGGGGGCTGGGCGAGGGGGCCACGCCCTGCAGGACTGTGGGGACAGATGTTCCCCTCATTCATCCATCATCTGTATTCTCTGTCAGCATGAAGTGTCTTCTGATAGAAAGTGAAAAAGGAGACAGAGCAGGTGGCCCATGCCTGTGCTCCCAGCACTCTGAGGGGGTCACCTGAGCCCAGGAGTTCGAGACCCACCTGGGCCACACAGTGAGATCTCAACTCTACAAAAATTTTTTTTTAAAAAAATTAGCCTGGAATGGTGGCGCCCGTGGTCCCCGCTACTCAGGTGTAAACAGAGCTGTGACGCTTTACCAGGTCCCAGTCTATGCTGCGGAAGAACGCGTGGGACTTGATGTCGGAAAATCCAGTCTGTGGCCGGCAGCCAAGCCTCTCTTTGGGGTCCTGGGGGTCAGAGGTCAAATAAGGACAAGTCAGCCCCGCGTAAAGCTGCCCCCGACCCACGCACATGCTGGGCAGGAGACCCCCCACCCCCCACCCCCCGAATGCTCGGACATTCAGTGCTTTCCCAGTGTTAAGCTGCTTCATTCAGTTTCTCTGGGGCCTAATTTCTCATTATTTTATCTGGTTGAGTTCGAATAGAGATGGACGATTCGCAGGATGCAGAGCTCAGATGTCAAAGCAGAAACTGAAACCCGCTCCCTGGCTGTGTGACAGCCGACAGCCTCTGCCCCGCCAGCAGGCCAGGACGGAGGGCTTGCAACCGCCAGGGAGACGCCTCTTCACCAGGGCCCGGAGTACCTTGTTTAAAAATCCCTTTAAGACGTGGGAGGCTTTGACGGACAGGAATCGGGGTATCCGGATCGGCTTCTCCAGGATTACTGCAAGGATGGGAGCCCTGTGAGCCTGGTGGCCCGGCCTGCCCCTTCACACACCTCAAGACCTGGCGAGTCTCCCGTGGGTGGTGGCACGTGTGTAACCACGAGTGAGCCAACCGCTCCCCACACCCAGCCCTGCCATCGCAGCCGCATGGCGCCTCTGCATACTGGCCACCAGAGGGCGCCACGGGGACCACCTGCATTCCCAGACCCCAGCGTCCTGCCAACCTGCGCAGGACCAGGTGTCTGGTGGGCGAGGGGGGGGCACAGCTCTGGGGTGTGCACCTGGCCGGGGCACAGGACAGTTTGGACTAGACCAGGGCGGGTTCTCTACCCCGAGACCCTCGCTGAGGCAAAGTACAGTTGTCTTCCCCCCCCCCCCCACCGCTGACGAGTCCCCGAGAGCCACATGCGGGACGGGTCTGCACAGGGGAACAGTCCAGGTGTGCTTCCCGCAGAGCAGCACTGCACCTACCCACCTCGGGACCCCCTGCGCACCCCGGGAAAGGGAAGGAGACACACCTCCGAGGCCAGGAGGGCCCCGAGCGCAGATGGGCACGCACCTTGGAACAGGTAGTCCTCCGTGTTCATGTCGGGGTTGTCGGTGATGATGTCGAAGGGGGAGCGCCCCGCCATCATCTCGAACATGAGGACCCCCAGCGCCCACCAGTCCACGCTGAAGCCTGGGGAGAGCACGCGGCCGTGAAGACGGGCGGTGGCCACACGGGCTGCGGCGGGGCGAGCCTGCGTGTGGTTGGCTCTGGCGCGGGTGAGCTCAGCGCAGCAGGCAGCGGGCACCCAGGGTGAGTCTGTGCCCCCGCGCCGAGCCCCTCCCAGGGCGGCTGGCTCCCCCCGCCCCTCCTGGGGGGCTTGTCTTTTCCTGTCCCTGCTGCAGGGCTGTCTTCACGTTAAGCTGTCAACCTCTGCGTGGTGTCCCAGGGTGTCACTGGGCCCCTGGTTCTGTCTGGGGCTGCTCCGTCCACACATGGGCGTAAAATGCTGAACCCGCCAGTGACTGTCCTTCCTTACATGGGCTTTCACGTAACTGAGCTCGAAAAGCCTCTGAGACAGCAAAGATACTGTCCTGTACTTTCATCATTCTGGGTTTTTTCACATTCAAACAGTTAATCTGTTGGGATTGTGTCTTAGTGCACGGGGGAGTGGGGTACTCTGACATCAGTTTTTATTTTAATGTGAAGGGGAGGGGGGTCGTGAAGAGGGGTGCTCAGTTTCCTTGTTTTTGTTGAGATGGGGTCTCACTCTGCTGTTCGGGCTGGAGTGCAGTGATGTCGTCACAGCTCACTGCAGCCTCCAATTCCTGGGCTCAAAGTGATGCTCCTGCCTCAGCCTCCTGGGTAGCTGGGAGTACAGGCGCCACTACACCTGGCTGGGTTTCTTTTTCTTGTCATTTTGGTAGAGACAGGGTCTCACTCTTGCTCAGGCTGGTCTCAAACTCCCTAGCTTAAGCAATCCTCCCGCCTAGGCCTCCCAGATGCTAGGATCACAGGCGTCAGCCACTGCGCCCGGCCCTGACTTCAGTTTTGCCCAAGGACGGCCATCAGCCTACTCCTCACTGTGTCCCCGTCCCAGGCTGGGATCTGGACCTTCTTCCTGACCACCAGCCTTCTCTGGCCGCAGAGTGAGTGACTCCCACCGAGCAGCTTCTCAGGAGCCCAGTTTCCCGAGGGGGGCGCCCTGCCCACGCTGCCGGCCCCAACCCCGTGTTAATGGCAAAGAAAACGTGTGAAGCATTTGAAGGCACGTTTATGAGACGCTTCACCGGAAACACTGGGATGCAAAAGTGCCTGGGTGTGCGCAGACACACGCGCAACACAGGAGCACACGTGCACAGCACAACCATGCGCAAACACACGCATACACACACGTGCAGCACAGGCACACACACATGCACGCTGTGTCCCACTGTTGTTTCACACCCAGGGAAGGGAGAGGAGCAGAAACGCCCTCCAGCGTTCTGGGTGCTCTCCGGGCCGCGGGGCCCTGGTTCCCACACTCCGCCACCACGGGCAGCACCTCGCTTCTCCCCAGCCGCGTGGGCAGGGCCATGGACGCGGGCCCCGCTGTCTTTGCTGCCTGTACCTTTTCCTCCTCCCTGCTCAGCGTCCTGCACCAGGACACACGGGAGGGGACACAGGGGGACCGATCGGGTTCTAGCGAGGGGCTGGGGGCAAAGTCGGAGTGCGTGTGTGACGTCTGGGCGTGAGGTGGTCAGGAGTCACCCTCTCTGCTGCCAGCTGGGTCCCTCCCTGCCCGCGCTCCGAGGGGCCGGGCTGCATCCCACCCACGCCTGCCCCGAGGCCCCACCCAGCCTGCCCGGCCGTGCTCACCGTACTCCTCTCCCCGCAGGATCTCAGGTGCGATGTAGTTCGGGGTCCCGCAGAAGGTGCTCGTCGTGTCCCCGGGGCCCAGGCCTTCCTGTGGGGACAGGGCTGCCAGGAGGGCGGGAATCGCGCAGACACGCCCCGTGGAGGGGGCGTGCCCGAGATGGCGGACCGGGCAGCTCAAGGGGGCGGCGCCTCCCTCGCCCACCCAGGCGGCGCTGTCAGACCGTGACCATCGGACCGTGACCGCGGGAGAGCCGGTGCTCACCTTGCACATGCCGTAGTCCGTCAGCTTGATGTGCCCGTCGGCGTCCAGGAGCACGTTGTCCAGCTTGAGGTCGCGGTAGATGATCCCTCTCTCGTGCAGGAAGTTGAGGGCGATGCAGATCTCAGCCGCGTAGAACCTGGGGCAGGCGACACCCCGCGTCAGCAAGGGCCGCGTGGGGCTCCTCCGGCCCCTCCCACACACCCGGCGTCCTCGGAGGACAGGCACAGGTTTGAAACCCGCGTGCTGGGCCGGGGGACACAGGCGCTGGGCGTCACTGGTAGGAGCGAAACGCAGACCAGAGCTACAAGGAGGCACCCAGGACGGCGGGTGCCGTCAAAACACGGAGACGAGGTGCAGCAGGATACGGAGAGAGGAGCCCGGGACTGCCAGGGGACGTGAAACATGCACCGTTTCACGGAGAATCCGTGGCTGCTCTTCCGGAAACTAAACAGAACTGTTCCCAGCCAGTCCCCGCTGGGGGTCCATCTGGAAGTGGAGGGTGGGGTCTCTGGAGATGGTCCGTGGGCCCTGCTCAGAGCAGCGCCGTGCATGATGGCCGGGAGGTGGGCGCAGCCCCATGTCCCCTGAGGGACGGATGGTAAACGGGGTGTCACTCAGCCTAACAAGGAAGGAAATGCTGACGCACGCTAAGCATGGATGGCCCTTGGGGACATGGCGCCCAGTGACATCAACCGGACAGGAAGGACGGCTGCAGCTCGAGCCCCGCACACGAGGTCCTCAGGACCCCCAGACCACAGAGCCAGGAGTGGTGGGTGCGAGGGGGTTAGTGTGTCGGGGGACAGTGTCCCTGGAGGAAGGTGGAGAGATCTGGAAGTGGCCGCGGTGACAGCTACACACCAGCGTGGATGTGCTGATGCCACCGAACTGTGTGCGCAGAGGTGGTTAAAATGCCAAGTTTTGTGTTGTGTGTATTTTCCCACAATTAAAAAAAATCAAATGTGTGAGTGGTGTGCTATGTTTGATTTATGGCATCTACCAGTCCTGGCTCCCACCTGTCCTGGCTCCCACCTCTTCCGGCTCCCACCTCTTCCAGCTCCCACCTCTTCCAGCTCCCACCTGTCCTGGCATCCGCCAGAGTCCTGGCACCCACCTGTCCCGGTTCCCACCAGTCCCGGCTCCCACCTGTCCCGACTCCCACCTGTTCCAGCTCCCACCTGTCCCAGCATCTACCAGTCCCGGCACCCACCTGTCCTGGGTCCCACCAATCTCAGCTCCCACCTATTCCAGCACACACCTGGCCTGGTTCCCACCTGTCCTAGCATTCACCAGTCTCAGCTTCCATCTGGCCCAGCACCCACCTGTCCCAGCACCCATCTGTCCCGGTTCCCACATGTCCCAGCACCTACCTGTGCCAGCACCATCTGTCCCAGCTCCCAACACCCACCTGTTCCAGCACCCACCTATCCTGGCTCCCACCTGGCCAGTACTCACCAGTGCCCGCTCCCACCAGTCCTATCTCCCACCCGTCTCAGCATCCTCTAGTCCCAGCTCCCACCTGTCCCGGCTCCCACCTGTCCCAGCATCCTCTAGTCCCAGCTCCCACCTGTCCCGGCTCCCACCTGTCCCAGCATCCTCTAGTCCCAGCTCCCACCTGTCCCGGCTCCCACCTGTCCCAGCATCCTCCAGTCCCAGCTCCCACCAGTCCTGGCTCCTACCTGGCCTGGCAAGCTCCTCACCTGGCATGTTCCTCTGGGAGCTTCCTCTGTCTCTGCATGTGGAACATGAGGTCCCCGCCGTTGACGTATTCTATGACCAGGAACAACCTGGGCAGGAGAGAGGGGATCACGGGATGAAATCACCGCAGGGTCCACCTCGCTCAGACAACAGTGTGCTGTGAGCTGGCACCTCCCCAGGAAGTGCTCTCTCTCTTTCTCTGTCTCTCCCCCTCTCGCAGAGACCTGGATGGAGCAAAGAGCTGCGTGCCTCCCTGCCCCCAGTGGCAGAGAGGGGCTGACGCAGGTGGGCAGGGAGGGACCGCGTGGTGACACGGTCCAGCAGACAACAGCTCTCGGCCGTGTGTCCACACAGACCCCAGGGAGGGACGCGTGGGGGCCCAGGAGTGAAGGCGGTGTCCGTCTCCAGTGAGGGCAGAGGGGTGGAGCCGGGGCACAGCTGGCCAGAGGTGCCGTGGGCTGGGCACCTAAGGAGACAGAGGGGCTGGTGGGACTGCAGGTGGGAGCCCGGCCGCCGGGACCCAGACGGTGCCGGCGTGGGGATGGCACCACAGCTGGAGGGAACTCCAGTCCCGATTTGGACACAGTGCGTCCGAGATGCCCGCCCGCCCTCCAAGTGGACAAGCTGAGGGGCCACTGGGGTCAGGAGAGGTCAGGTGGGACTCGGTGTCCAGGTGTCCTCACCGTGACCGCAGCGTAAGGAACTGAGATCCAACGACCTGTCACCGGGACCACGCACAGGCCCGTCACATCTCAAGATGATTGACCATGCGGTTTCTTTTACTAATAGCATCTTTCCCACATTTAATGAGATTCAATTCTCAAAACTAAATTCACGTACAATGTTCCAGAAACCCCCTGCTGAGGGCACCTGGCAGGTTTTTAGGTCAAGGCCCCTGTGGCGCCCGAGTTGTGTGTCTGCTTCTGAAACGTTGTGGCTCGGGCATGGGGACGAAATGGGGACGGTGCCAAATCCATGTGCGTCTCTGGTCCCCTGCATGGGCTCTGGCTGCCACTCGGTCTGACCTGGTCTTCCGACACGCCAGCTCACCGCTGGTGCGTGCCTGCCCGTGCCCTGCCGTCCCTGAGCTCCCGAAATGAAGCGAGGGAGGGCAGAGGTCAACTCCACAAACAGGGACGTGGCTGCAAAGCCCCTAAGAGGCTTTTGAGTGTGCGTGTAGACTAGAAGCAACTCCTGTACACGTACATGCGACTCCCTAACACGCACACCCAGAAACCAGGACAAAAGCCCGGAGCACCAGGGAGGAGCCAGAGGTTGGCACTTGGCACTGCCCGGAAGGGATGCCCAGCACCCTGGGGGCAGGGCCGGGGTCTCCCCTGCCTCCTAAGGTCGTGCTTTGGAAATCTCCAGTGACCTTGCCCAGCACCGCTGCTTGTTTTGTAAACCAGGTGCTCTCGGGGCTGGCCTCAGCCTCACTCGTGCCCTCCCTGCGCCGGTTCCAGGCTGGGATCCTCCCGTCTCAGGCTCTGCTGCCTCTTCCAGCCCGGGCGTCCCCACTGCGGTCACAGCTGCCCCGGGACGCTGGGGGTGCGTGTGGCGGGGACCTGGGTTGCCCCCGCGCCCCCCACCCACACGCTCTCCACACCGAGTAGGGGGAGAACAGTCCTGGAGTCTCCTCGACACGTAATAAAATATGCCCAAATTAGTAAAAATTAACAAAAACATCCGCCAACAACAACCGAAGAGAAACGGGCACAAGCAAGGCGAGACCCAGGTCCTGACCCGCCACGCCGGCACCCAGAGGGACGGGGCAGGGACCTGCGTGCAGGGAGGGCGGGGCTCAGAGGGAGGAGGGACAGCGGCCTGTGGCTGTGGCCGGAGGAGGCTCACAAACCGTCCGGGAAGGAGCTGGGCCTGGGCTTCCCCCTCGGTGCCAACGGTGCAACCCGACAACACGTCCACCCGCCCAGACGCATGGGGACCCATGGCAGGGCCACGGGGCGCTGAGAATCGAGAAGCGTGACGTAGCGTGGAGCGGCCATGTCGGCCACGGCCCACGCTTGTGCACAGTTCTATCGGAACACTGCCGCACACACTTCCTTACCCGTCGTCTACGGCTGCCTCTGTGCCAGAACGAGCCCTCGCCACGGAGAGCGTGTGGCCCACACAGGTGAAAGTGTTCACTCTCTGGCCTTTAAGAACAGGTTGCCGAGCGCTGGTGTAAGCGGTGACAGCAATGAGGACAACGCTGGCAGTGTCCACAGCCCTCACTGCGGGCCAGGGGCCAACTGAGCCTGCCTGGGTGTTCACTCATCCAAGCCAACAGCGTGTGAAGTAAGTTCTGGCATTTCCCCTATTTTACAGATGGGGAGACCGAGGCACGGGGAGGATAAATAGCTTTTTCCGGGTCGCATAAGCTAAAGGCTAATAAGACCCAACACTGGGCGGCCCAGGTGAATCCAGAACCCACACCTGTGAGCCCACCCAGGTTTGTGGCCACGTCACAGTGGTGGCCCCACAGGTGACAGGCCCCAGAGGGAATCGGCGGGAGGCAGGAGACAAGGAGTCAGCCCAAGAGACGGTCGCAGGGCAGAGAGAAGGCAGAGGAAGGGACGGAGATGAGACAGAGGCTGAGGCCTCAGGGGACGATGACCTGAGGACAGAGGCGCTGTCACTACAGGGCGTGGCCGGAAACCAGGTCCCACCCAGAGAAAGCTGCAGGGACGTTAAGGCCCTGACAAGGACACTAACAGGTAAGAAACGGTAACAAAGCTGACCCAATAGAAGGATCTTTGGTTTTTTTTTTTTTTTTTTTTTTTTTTTTTTGAGACAGGGTCTCACTCTGTCACCCGGGCTGCAGTGCAGTGTCATCATCACAGCTCACTGCAGCCTCAAACTCCCAGGCTCAAGCGATCCTCCTGCCTCAGCCTCCCGGGTAGCTGGGACTACAGGCATGCACCACCATGCCTGGCTAATTTTTTCTATGTTTAGTAGAGACGGGGTCTACCAGCTCAGGTTGGTCTTGGACTCCTGGCCTCAAGTAATCCTCCCACCCCGGCCTCCCAGAGGACTGGGATTACAGGCGTGTGCCCGGCCCCAGTAGAAGAATATATTGTCCAAAGAAATCTTCCACTGTGGAGCGGGGTGGGCCGGCCTGGGATTTCTGCGTGGGGGATGAATGCCGGAACTCGCACATGAAACACCCGCGAGGCTTTGAGGACACGCGTGACCGGGGAGGGAGGCTGGGTGTGCAGGCAAGTGCAGGTGTCCTCCCTGCATACTCCCGGGTCAGGGGACACTGCCCGGCAACGCAAGTGACACCTTAGGAGGAAGCAGCAGGGCGGAGCCGCTGTGGAAGGGCCTGGTAAGGACGTCACCGCTGGGAACACGGCAGGATCGACACTGGCGAAACCAGGAGGCGGGGGGAGAGGCGGCCACCCTCCAGCGGCATGGCCGGGAATCCCCCCGAGACGGCTCCGCGCTCTGTAGGGTGCTCCAGGGAGTTAAGGATCAGGAAACATTTAAAAGCCAATAAACATCGCATGAGGGAGCCTGCAGATCATTCAAACACCAACGTGCGTGGTGACTTCTCATAACTCCAGGTTGCCTCGGCATCCTGTTTTTTTTTTTTTTTTTTTTTGATTGCTTTTACTTTGTAGGATTTAATATTATTATTTTTTTATTTTTTTTATTTCGGCATATTATGGGGGTACAGATTTTAAGGTTTCAATAAATGCCCTTTCCCTCCCTCCCCCCACAAGTCTTGAGTTTCCAGCATGACCATCCCCCAGATGGTGCACATCTCACTCATTACGTACGTATATACCCACCCCACTCCCCCCTCCCCCCGCCCAGTACCCTATTACTGTAGTACCTGTGAGTCCACTTAGGTGCGGCTCAGTTAATACCAGTTTGCTGGTGAGTATATGTGGTGCTTGTTTTTCCATTCTTGGGATACTTCACTTAGTAGTATCTTCACTTAGTAGTTCCTTCACTAGTAGATACTTCACTTAGTAGTTCCAGCTCTAACCAGGAAAATATAAGATGTGCTATATCACCGTTGATTCTTAGAGCTGAATAGTACTCCATGGTATACATATACCACATTTTATTAATCCATTCTTGGATTGATGGGCACTTGGGCTGTTTCCACAGCCTTGCGATTATGAATTGTGCTGCTATAAACATTTGAGTGCAGGTGTCTTTTTTGTAGAGTGTCATTGGATCTTTTGGGTAGATTTGGCATCCTCTTTGACCACAGTTGGACTTTCTCTCGGGGACGCAGGGCTGTCACCTGCACAGTTTCCAGTTCCACACCCCTCCCTGGCCCAGCTCCGCAACTGGGGGCCGCTCCAGACACCTGCCTTACGCAGCTGCTCCCTGGGGACACCTCCCTCGGGGACAGCCAGCCGCAGCCACACGGCTGGGCAGCCCTGCTGCAGTGGCCCCTCCGTCACAGTGGGGACCCCGGAGCTCGAGCCTCACGCTTCAGACCTACCAGCTAGAGCTCCCTCGGGAAGCCTGTTGGGTGACACCCTGGACCAATGCAGGGGTTGGTGCACGGGTCCCCCCTCTCTCTCCACGGCTCCTCCGGGTGGGCCGTGCACCCCCAGGCCTGTGACAAAACCCCTATTTCCGCTGTGCGGCTGTCCGGCCGTGGCAGAGCACTACCATCCTGAAGGCCCTACTCGGGAACGGTATGAATATCAGCAAAACAGCCCTCAATAAAACATCAGCAAACCGAATTCACAAGGACATTAACAGACTAGCACAGCAGGACGTGGTTCTCCCCAGGAAGCCAAGGACGGTTCAATACCAGGGGCGACACTGCGGTGATCGGTCTGTGTCAGGAGCCCGAGTTGTGAAAACCTACAGGTCAGCTCCACAGACGGCGAAGAGACCTTTGGAGAAGCCTGAGGCTCTTTCTGGACAGTAAGCGGAACCAGACGTCACTTCCTGCGTGCCAGCTGCTGCCCATCTCCTCTCAGCCTCACACTGCCTCTCAGCCTTTCTGGAACCTTCTCCCAATGGCTGGGTGTCCACAAGCTTCACTGCCCAGGGCCTCTGCCAGAGGAAGGCTCCCTAGGAGACCCAGTGACCAGGCCCCAGAATGGGAAGGGGACAGTCCCCGGCTCCAACAGCTGGGCAGGGCAGCTCCTCCCGGGCCCTCACTGCTGCCGTGAGCCCAGAGACCCGTCCCTGCTGTGCCCCCCTCCAGTGGCCCACCCAACACCTCTCCAGCACACAGGGTATCAAATGAGGTTCTGCTTTTCTGGCAGGGCCCGACTCTGGCACAGTGGGTGGCACCGTGCTCATGGCGTGACGAGGACAGGGCAGTCACCCCAGATGGGGTAGGTGCCACCCACAGTGGGGAGACCAACAGGCACCAGGACTGGCATGGATGGGGGTCAGGCAACGTTACTCCTGTTTGAAGACACTGTTATCCCATCCATTCACAATCCCAAGAAAACCACCTGAAAATTACCACAAGGAAGAATTCTTCATGACGCAACAGGGCGCAGAATTAAGGCGCAGAAACCAAGCTGCTTGTGACGGACGCTACGCCGGAAGAAAGGACCCATGTGTAATGGAAACGGAAGAGAGAGAGAGGTCTCAGCACAGAACAAACAAGGCACTAAAACCCTGCACGAAGCAAGACGTTAAATCCTCCTGCAGGACTTGACCACATGACAAGGTCACCCAGACCCTGGGGTGGGAAGGTCCAGCGACACCAGGCTGTCGGCTGCCCCAGGTAGCCTGTACGGTTGCGAATCCTGGTGGGAACCCCGGCTTCCTTTTCCCTCCAGAGGTGACAGGCTGGTTCTGAAGCCCACGTGGAGAATCAACGAGAAAGAAAGAAAACGGCCGACGGTGACGCTGCCCGCCCAGGACGCGGGGTGTGGGCGGCCCCTTCCCTCCGGCGCCTGTTGCAGGCCGGGACGGCGAGGAGGTTTTGAAAAGAGGCCGTTAGTCTGTGTGGTTTCTGATGCCACTTAATGTTGGCGACGGCCTCATTCCAGGACCGGGCCTGAAAGCCACTCCGATAAAAGGAGCCTTGGGTGGTTCCGGCACCCCCCTGGCCCCCCTCCCCCACCCAGCGAGCCGCAGTCCAGGGAGCGGCGCAGCTCGGCGCAGGGGCCTTCCTGTCTGGACGCAGAGGGGAGGCACATGCCTGTCCCGCTGGCTGTCGGGGAAGCCCAGGTCTGGCGGTGGAGCCACTGCACGTGGTACCGCGGCCCTCGGACACCCACCTGGGAGGAGAGAGCTCCTCACACGGGGGCAGCCGCCCCCACCTGCCTCATCCCTCTCCAAGCGTGGCCGGGCGTCTCCCAGCCAGGAACAAACCACAAACCACTCCCACCCCGTGCCCTGTGGGGTCCCACATGTGCGGCAGGCCCCGGGGGCAGGAGGACACGGCCCTAAGCTCTGGTCGGTGGACAGAGGCCGTATCCGAGGGTCCCCACCATTAAGAGTCTGGGGGAGACTCACCAACCGCCGTCCCTGGCGTCTCCAAGGACAGCACAGAGCACCTAATTTCTCCCGCGGCCCTCGGTGAGTCACGCTGGCCCTGGAAGACCCCCCCCCCACGACACCTCACTGGGGCCTGGCCCGAGCTCCCTGCGCAGAAACACCAGGTCTGGGGCGGCTTTTAGCATCTCAGGCAGCTCCAACGATCGGGGCCTCTGAGACGGCACCACCTGTCAGGAGAACGGAGGCCAAGGTGACGGCCCCACGCCGCTGCCAGGTGTCGGTCAGCGTCTGTTTCCTATTCCCGGTTCTCATGGGACCCGAACAAACGTGTGCACTTCGGAAGCGCAGTGACTCGTGTTCTTGGAGACGAAGGCACCTGCCCTTCCCCAGGTCAGGGCGCCGGACAGCTGCCGCCTGCTGAGTTGGTGGCGTCCGAGCTCTGTGAGCCCCTCCCCTCACACCAGAGGCCACGTGGGGACCTGGTTTCCCCCCTACCTTGGTGCCCCCCCATCTGGCTCTCTCCCCCAGCAGCCCCACCTCCCGCCACCCCCCAGGGCGGCTCTGCCCAGGCCCCCAGCAGCCTCTGGTCCCCAACGCCAGGCAGACCCAGCCCCAGGGTCATCGGGCACCTAAACCCCACCCCACACCCCAACGGTCCCTCCAGGCCGTGACTGGCCCGAGGGTCCCTCTGGTTTCCGCTGCTGAGACCCCACTCCTCGCACCCAGACCTGGAGCTGCCTGCACCCTGGGCGCTTGTGACAGCTCCGAGCTGTCTTCACCACGGACCCCTTGCTGAGACTGCCCCAGGGCCTCCACACCCTCGGGGTGTTGGCCGCGCCCCTTCCATGCCCCTCAGGCCTTCGGGTCCCCCCCCCCCCGTCCTTCCTGCATGACTGTCCCACACGGTGGCAGGCCTGGCCCTGCTCCCTCTTCACACGTTCCCACGACACAGGCCGGCGCACACGCGTGCTCTGCTCTCCGCAGTCCCCCGGGCACCGCACCTGCGGGGAAGTCACTTTCCGCTCCGTCAGCAAAGCCGCCTCCCTCTGCAGAGCCACAGGCAGGTGTGAAAGTCCAACTCGTGGAGAACAACCGGGAAGGACTGCGCGGATTAAGCGGCGTTTACTGTCTATTAACAGCAGCCACTCTGAGCCAAGGAGTGCTGACTCAAGTGTCCAGGTCGCAGGCGGCGTAGCCAACGCAGGCGTGTGTCTGTGCGTTCTCACGGGTAAGTGCACGTTGGTGCGTGTGAGTGTAAAATGTCAATAATAAAGCGAGGCCAACAGTGAGAGGTTTTGCTTTAGATCAGCAAGTTTACTACGGGATTTTTTTTTTTTTTTTTGAGACAGAGTCTCGCTTTGTTGCCCAGGCTAGAGTGAGTGCCGTGGCGTCAGCCTAGCTCACAGCAACCTCCAACTCCTGGGCTCAGGCGATCCTCCTGCCTCAGCCTCCTGAGTAGCTGGGACTACAGGCATGCGCCACCATGCCCGGCTAATTTTTTCTATATATATATTAGTTGGCCAATTAATTTCTTTCTATTTATAGTAGAGACGGAGTCTTGCTCTTGCTCAGGCTGGTTTCAAACTCCTGCCCTGAGCCACCGCGCCCGGCCTTACTACAGGATTTTAATGGCAATCTGCTCACCTACAATCTGAGACCACGGCAAAGTAAGAAAAACGTCCCCAGACGACAATTTAATGTGGTGGTGGGGGGGGGTTGGGGAGGAAGCTAAAAATAGTAATTTCAGCTAATTTTGGCCATTGTTTGGAAAACTTGGGCTGTCTGTGTAGACAGTGGGTGCAGCTTGTCCGCAAAACACGTTAGTTTCGTATTAAAACGCCACTGCACACCACTCATGTGCACAGACACTGATGCTAATCTGTGAAATTTGGGAATTCCACGTGGCCGCCCGCTGACCGTGGGCCGTGGCCAGCCAGCGTGGGCACTGCCGGGCTAGGGGAGGAAAGAAGAATCCTTATTGTTCTCTGTGCAGAGACCCCTTTGTGACAACTCAGCCCCCATGGACACATCACCGCTTTAGTTACCAGATTCCCGTGCGGGTGTGCGATTCCTGTTGTACGTGATCCTGCCGGGAAGTCAGGACATGGGACACTCGTCCGGCCCCCAGCACCAGGCCCACGGCAAACCTCGGGGCGACAGTTTCAGCGAGGAACCAACAGGCCAAGAGAGAGTCCTCACAGAACCCGCAGTTACCTCCCACGGCCAGGGAGGAGCGGCCACGCGCCCAGCGCACCTGCCTGGCAGAGGTTCCTTGGGAGCCCAGGTCGGGCTGCCGCCACCCAGATCCCCCCCTCCCCCATGTCCTGTGCTTGTCAAACCCCCGCAAATCTGGGGAGGATTCTGGATAGTTTTAACAGCCGCCGGGTTCTGACCGAGGCAGCTGCGGTTCTTACACCCCTCGGGGCTCACATGTGACGCTAGCGGTTTATTTGTTCCAAGACTTGTCGCCAACAAGAAGAAAGGCCCTCACCATCAGCGGGCTGCCATGGGGCGGGCCGTGCTGCTGGCATTTTGGTGCCCTAATTTACGAGTGCCCACAGGAATCCTAGGGGCCGGACGTCTTGCTAGTCTGTTTCAGGGAGGGAGCCGGGGCGCTGAGGGCCACGCTGGGCAGGGACACTTGGGCTGTCGGGAAGAACTGCAAAGGCCATGGGGCTGCCTGGCACGCGCTCTTCTCCGTCACCCGTTTCTCTGGGACCTTCCGTGGTCTCTCAGATATCGGCCAACTCTCAGACACACATCTGACAGCAACGCTCACAATGCCTGTCTGCAGACGAGCAAACGAGGCCTCCGGCAAAGGGACAACGGGTCCCCCGCCCCGCCCCGCCCGCCCTGAGCCAGGTCTGCATCTCCGTGTGCGTCTGCCCACCTAGGGGAGGGCCTTGAAACCCCCTCGAGCAGGTGGTAACATCTTACCAGTTCCCTCATTCGTTAGCGTGTCACATGCTCATTCTATATTTGTACAAGAAGCATAATTTTACCTTTTTTAAAAAAACTATTATCTAAAATCACTACTGCCTGCTAAGTGCCAGGTGCTGACCAGATGCTGGGGACACCCGACTCCTAAAACGTCTGCGCTGCGTGTGGGAGACAGGTACATACAGGGTCAGAGCAGACAGGTAAAAACAGCCGGGAAAGACATACTATTTTGACCAACCAAGTGTCAGATGCTTCTAGAAGCCATTAACAGATTCAGTGGGAGGCAAAGAAATGTGCGTGGATGTGTGTCAGTTACGCCAGGAACGAGGCTTCCCAGCTGTGGACGCTGAATGTCAGAAACGCGTCTTTTAACACCGCTCAGGGAAGGCAGGGAAAGCAGTCCCTGGTCACGCCCGGGGTCACGTAAAGCCTAATGGATGAAAACGGGCAGGTCGACGTCTTGCACTCGGGATCTTATGACGTGGGGCAGGACCCCCAGCGGTACTACGAGTGCGGGAAGTGCTGTGTGCGCTGCAGGTGGCTCAGGTGAGACAGGTGAGGCTGAGATATCTTTACATTTGCCTCCCTGCAAGTTTATGCAGGAAAATTAACCAACCCAAACAAAAGCCTTTTCGGGAAGGCCGCCACTCAGGACGTGGGGGGCTGGACTGGGCTGGGCTGGGCTGTCCTCCTGCGGCGTATTCTGTCATCACGATGGACGCGGTTCGGGGCTAACTCTGGGGGCCTGGAAAGTGCCCAGGGACACACAAAGGGGACCCATTGACACTGCCGCCATCCTGGGGTTCTGGGGAGGGAGGCGGGGGGAGGGGAAGGGCGGGATCCGCCAGGCACAGGGGAGGCGCTGAAGAGTGTGTGGGGGCCTGCTCGCATGCGGGCCTGGTCCCCACGCACGGAAGCTGGGATTCATCCCAGAACCAACTGGGAAAGTGACCGGAGGAGCTTTGGAGTGGGAGAAAGACGCTTCCGGTCAGTGTTTCCTAAATACAGCGTAGTGCCAACGTGAGGAACCGGCGGTGTGGGGGGCCGGGACGCAGGTGCCCTGGGGGGGCCGTGGCGTGGCCGGGTGCAGGCGGGAGGAGGGAGGCGGGGGAGGGGGAGGCGTGGATCTGAGATGGCACTGCAGGGCTTGGCAAGGCCGGCTGACCCCGTGGCTGGACAGATAGGGAGCAGGAGTGAGGCAGGAGCGGCCCGCAGGTCGGGAGCGCTGTGGGCGCAGGCAGGGCGGCAAGAGCTGCAGGTCGGATTGGCGGCTGAGGACTCTGCAGAAACGGCTCGCAAAGGCCTCGTGCAAGGCTGGCCCAGGCTGGGCTCCGGGAACTTGCACGGCAAACAGGCCCCTGCACTGACACGAGACGTCCCCAAGTAGCAGGAGTGGCTCCCTGTGCCAGAGCTGTGTGTAGACAGCACGGCTTACGCTTGTGGTGGCGAGTTCTGGGTGTCAGCTCGGCTGGGCCTCGGGAGCTGGTGAAAGACCATTTCTGGGCGTTTCTGGGAAAGATCCACATCTGAGCTGGTGGACCGAGTAGGAAGACAGCCCCCACCCCGACACGGGCAGGCACCGCGCGATCCCCAAGGGCCGGAATGGGACAGAGAGGAGGAAGGTTGGATATGCCTCTGCCTGACTGGCGAGCTGGGACGTCAACCTTCTGGCCCCTGCGTGCCTGGTCCTTGGCCTCGAGACCCAGAACAGAACCTGAACCACCAGCTGCCGGGCCTCAAACTGCCCCTTCGGCTTTCCTGGGTCCCCGGCTCGTAGGGGGCAGATTGTGGGGTTTCTCAGCCTCCAAAACCACACGAGCCGATACCTTACGATGCTCGTCTTTCTGCACCCACTGCCAGTTCTGTTTCTCTGGAGAGCCCGACCAGCACAACGCTGAACACCTGCTCCCTTCTGGGCACCTGGAATCCGGTGCATGTCACACAGACCGTCCCTACGTGACCAGCCACCAGGGAAAACCCTGAGTTGTCACAGCTGCTGCTGGAGGGACTGGGGGAGAAGGGGGGACTCTCGGAAGCTTGTCCTGGGTTCTTGTGAACTTGCCCTACGCACCTTCTCTCTCTTTTTTTTTTTTTTTCAGCCTAGCTCACAGCAACCTCAAACTCCTGGGCTCAAGCAATCCTGCTGCCTCAGCCTCCCGAGTAGCTGGGACTACAGGCATGCGCCACCATGCCCGGCTAATTTTTTCTATATATATTAGTTGGCCAATTAATTTCTTTCTATTTATAGTAGAGATGGGGTCTCGCTCTTGCTCAGGCTGGTCTCGAACTCCTGAGCTCAAACGATCCGCCCACCTCGGCCTCCCAGAGAGCTAGGATTACAGGCGTGAGCCACCGCGCCCAGCCCGCACCTTCTCTCTTTGCCTCAGCCTTGAGCACGACTCTGTGAGTCCTGGGAGTGGCCGTAGTGAACCACCGAACCTGGGGTGGGGGCGCCTCGAGGACTCGACACAACACGTTCAAATAAACAAATCAGATCGCTTCTCGGCCTTCTGGCTAAGATCGAGTGAGATCAAGTGTGGTATCAAATAAACAAACCAGGTGAGTCCAAGTCAACTGGCCCCCCAAAATTCTGAGCAGAGCATGGATTTAATATTCTAGAACACTAGTTTTCGAGCTTCTTCAAAGCGTATGAGTGAAGCTGTTCGTGCTTATTAATGAATCCACCAGTCAATGAGGTCCGCGGCACGGAAACCCGCCGGACCAGTGCCTGCGTCCAGTGGGCGCTTTCCATGAGTATTTCGTCAGTGCCATTAAATTACTTGAGTGCAGATTATTAAATTTACTTAATATGACACCAACCGACGAGAACAACAACGAGAGTTTGACGGCCTCAAAACCCTCATGCTCGCAACCGGGAGAGCCGCCTGCGGTTCGGGAAGCGCAACACCAGGGACCCCTTTCCTTTCCTTACCGACTGGTCGTCTGGAAGCAGGAGTGCAGGCCGACCAGGAAGGGGTTGCTGGAAGCCTGCTCAAACACGTGCTTCTCCGTCTGCACCCAGTCGATGTCCTGAAATGGAAAACGGGGCGTGTCAACGAGGCTCCGACACCTCTCAGGCATCCTGGGGAAGCGGGAGGCAAGAGAGGAAAGGCTCTCCTGTCAGCTTTCCGGAAGACGATGCAGAGGCAAGATGCGCTAGGAGATGCATCACCACCCCTGTCACCACCCCCCCCCCCTCCCCCACCATCACCATCATCACTGACATCATCATCCCTCCACCCCCACCCCCACCATCATCATCATCACCATCAATCATCCCTCCACCTCTACCTCCCCCACCATCACCATCATTATCACGATCAACCATCCACCCCTACCACCATCACCATCATCATCATCATCAATCATCCCTCCACCTCTACCTCCCCCACCATCACCATCATCATCACGATCAACCATCCACCCCCACCACCATCACCATCATCATCATCATCACCATCAATCATCCCTCCACCCCCACCTCCACCTCCCCCACCATCACCATCATCATCATCATCATCAAACACCCACCCCCACCTCCACTTGCTCCACCACCATCACCATCACCATCATCATCACTATCAACCATCCACCCCCACCACCATCACATCATCACCATCAATCAACCATCCACCCCCACCTCCACCTCCTCCACCATCACTATCATCATTGACATCAATCAGCCCTCCATTCCCACCTCACCTCCCCCACCATCACCATCACTACCATCAACCATCCATCCACCCCCATCTCCATCACCGTCACCATCATCATCACCATCAATCATCCATTCACCCTCACCATCACCATCATCTCCAATCATCCATCCACCTCCATCACCATCATCATCACCATCAGTCATCCCTCCACCTTCACCTCCCCACCACCATCATCATCATCATCATCACTATCAACCATCCATACCCACCACCACCTCCACCACCATTATCATCTCCAATCATCCATCCACCCCCACCTTCTATCACCATCACCATCATCATCACCATGATCGTTGCCATCAAGCATCCATCCACTCCCACCTCCAACTCTACCACCACCATCACTGTCATCATCATCACCATCATCACCATGATAAGCATCATCCATGTATTCCTATCTCTACCACCATCACTATCACCATCATTGTCATCGTCTCCACCACCACCATTACAACCAACATCACCATCATCACCATCAACCGCCACCCACCCCCACCCCCGTCACCACCATCATCGTAACCATCATCATCATCACCATTATCATCGCCATCAATCATCCATCCACTCCCACCTCCACCACCATCACCATCGCCACCATCACCACCATCTTCATCACCACCAACACCACCATCAATACCATCATCACCACCATAACCACTATCATCACCATCACCATCGCCACCACCATCATCATCGCCACCATCAACATCATAACCACCACCAGCACCATCATCATCATCATCAGCACCATCATCATCGGCACCATAACCACCATCATCACCACCACCACCATTGCCACCATTTAGCACATCACCAAAGCCACCAGCTCTGTAGCATGGTGACCTCTGGCTCTGGGTTTTCCACACGTGGCCTCACATGTTCCCCATGAGGTTCTAGGAGGAGGGTATTATTATGTCCACTTGCAACACGAGCAAACCGAGGGTGGAGAGCTAAACCAGTTCTCCAAGGCCCCACAGACACTGGGGACAAGATGGGGCCAGGCCCACACCCCCCTCCAGGGCCCTGGCCCCACCACAGGGCTGCCTTCCTCCCTTCCTTGAGCTCGGCAAAACGCCGTGAGATCAGAGTGAACCTCAGAGTCACCAGGCTGCACGGCGCCGGCCAGCCCGTCCCAGCAAGCGGAGCTGGACGAGGCCCCCACGCCTCCCTGGGCCATCCCCCGTCTTAGGGATCAGGGAGATGGGAGGGAAAGGGATGCGTCCCAAACAGTGCTGCCTTCCCTGGATGGGTTTGGAAACAAATTAGCAAACTCAGTGAGCATCTGTCTAGCGAGCCACACAAGGTCCGCGGTTCCTCCTCCTCGGGGCTCGGTCCTCGGTGTCTTTCCTGGAGACCTGGGCAACGGCTTCAGATGCCACTTCTCCACGCCCCGAGCCTCATCGCTTATCTAGTGACCACTCGGCACGTAGACTCGGGCATCTCACGCCCCCAAAGGGACCGCAAACCGAGCTGTTCGCTGGCCCCCAGCGTCTGTCCCCAGCTCCGACGGGTTGGCTGTGACCCCCCATCCCTCACCTCCCACGAGGTCAGGCCACCAGCGCCCTCCTGGATCCCTCACAGCAGCACCTCCCCCACTTTATCTCTGCAGGACGTCAGCGTCTGATTGCTATTGTGTCTATAGCTGATCACCCCAACAGGAGGGGACCCCCAGGGGGACCCGCCACGTCCACGGCACAACATGTGGCACTGTACCGTGCGGGGCCGCCGTGCAGAGCCAGAGGAGGGAGCGGCTGTCGGTGACTCCCGAGGGAGCACGAGGCAGTTCTGGCCCTCGAGAGCACAGGCTCTTTGTTGGGAGACAGAATTTACTAGAAACTGTCGAGCCTTTGCCGCCCAGGACATGGACAAGGACTGGGCGACAGTCACAGGACGGAGTGGCGGGAGGCCTTCCCCGATTCCTAAGTTTCTGCCTCTTAGACGTGGCTCTGAGGTGGCCGCAGAGCCCCAACGGCCGCGGGGGGCTCCTGCCATCCTTGGGCCCTGCTATGTGGAACGCACGCGGCCCGGGTGCGTGAGGCCGCGGCCCGGGTGCGTGAGGCCCCGCCTCCTGCCCACGCCGCCCTCCCCGCCTCCCTCGGTCCCGGGCACGCTCCGCACGGCCTGGCCGTGGGGTGGAAGTGGCACAAATTTCAGTCGGTAGATGAAGGGATGAGCGAGACGTGAACGGACCTGGCCTGACTACTTAGTGGGCCAGGGGGTCTCCTGCTGGGTGGTGGAACGTTCCGGAACCAGCCAGAGGTGACGGCTGCACAACACTGTACCCCAACGTACTAAGTGCCACCAAATTGTTCACTTTAACACGACTAAAATGAAAAGGTTTACGTGCATTTTGTACCAGTAGAAAAAAGGTACACGAAGTCAGAATTAAGATCCCAGCAAATAAACCCCTGGTCCCGTAACCCCGACTTCATCCTCAGAAACCGCCGCCGCAGGGGAAGGTTTGCTGCCCACACGGCGGGGGCTCTGGGCGCCTCCCTGTCCCACTCTGTCACCTGCCCCTCTCAGCTCAACTCGAGGGATTCCACAACACGCGTGATGACACCATCAAACTCAACTACGGTCACGGGCCACAGAGCGACCTTTCAGTCAAAGGCAGGCTGCACATGTGGCGGTGGTCTCATAAGACAATAACACTGTATTTTGTTTGTCTTTTTGAGACAGAGTCTCACTCTGCTGCCTGGGCTAGAGTGCCGTGGCGTCAGCCTCGCTCACAGCAGCCTCCAACTCCTGGCCTCAAGCAAGCCTCTTGCCTCAGCCTCCCAAGTAGCTGGGACTACAGGCATGCACCACCACACCTGGCTAACTTTCTATATTTTGTAAAGATGGGGTCTTGTCTTGCTCAGGCTGGTCTCAAACTCCTGACCTCAAATGATCCTCCTGCCTCGGCCTTCCAGAGTGCTGAGACTACAGGCCTGACCCACCGCGCCCAGCCTATACTACTACATCTCTTACTGTACCTTTTCTACGTTCAGAAGTTTAGATTCACAAGTCCTTACTGCTGTGTTACAGCCGCCTGTGGCACAGGTTCCCATCCTAGCAGCGGTAGGCTGGACCACGCAGCCAGGTGTGGGCCGGCCACACGACCTAGGGGCATCTCGGCGCCTGATGACACATCTGCCAGAACCTACCGCTGTCGCCAGGCAGTGCATGACCGTGCTCTGACTTTGCAACTCGCAGACTCCGTAAATGCAAGGCCGGGACCCCCACTGCATAGATGCATCCCCCTCAAACCCACGGCACTTGTGAAGCAGCCTCCGAGCGCCTTCCCCGGTGCCCAGGCAAGCCCGGTGTGGCCCCGGGTCCCGCCGCGGCCTGGCGGGGAGCGGCTCACCTCGTCGTCGTGGACCAGCTCCTTCTTCACCACCTTCATGGCGTAGATCTGGTCGTTCTTCTTCAGCCGCACCAGCAGCACCTTGGCGTAGCTCCCGCGCCCAATGACCCTGATGAGGTCGAAGTCCTGCAGCCCGAGCCCCTGAGAGATTTTGATCCCGTCCATGCCGTCGATGACCGGCTTAAGGTCCTGGGAGGGAGAAGACCACCAGGTGGGCGGGCAGCGGGGAGACCCTCATGAGAGTCCCCGCGGCTCGTGGCGTCTTCACGCTGTCCCTCCACTCGCACCCAGTCAGGGCGCAAACATCGAGCACCGGAGCACGCACACTTCTGCAGGAAGGTGCTGCCAAGCCGAAAGCTGCCATTCCCGCAGACCACGGCTCGGGCCACGAGCTGCACGTGGCTCTTCCAGCAACATCATGGGACACCCAGGACCCCCGCCCTGCTGGGTTGGGCTGGAGAGGCAGCTGAAGGGTCGCTTGGCCCAGGGCCATCTGAGCTGGGACCAGGAGTGACCTGGGCACCTCTGCACCGTCAGGGCCTCCCCTGGGGGTCACACAGCGTGACTGGCTCTGTCTGCCCAGATCTGCCAACTGCCCCGTTAGCGGTGGTGGACGTGCATGACGGAAGAGGACGATGGCAGCCAGTCACGGACACAGCCCGCCACCGCGGAGTGTTTATGGCAAGGGTGTCCGTGGTGGAGGGAGGAGGGTCGGTCTGGGGGCAGAACGTGCTCTGCTTTCTGAGGCTCCTGCCTTCTTCCCGACACAGAGCGGCCAGGTGGAAGGAGAGAGTCCCCGGGGTGGCACTGGTGGGTCACCAGGCAGAGCTGTTCCTGGGGTTTTGTGACAGAGGTTGGGAACGCTAGTGTGCTCTGTTCTCCCTGCTTGGGATTTAGCACCCAGAGCTGGCCGTGGACACGAAGCCGAACTGAACTCGAGTCGAGGAATGACATGAAGGGGCAGAGGGTTTTTCCAGGCCAGGAAGACCCAGGAAGGCAAAGAAGGCAAGGCTTTCTGCAGCCGCAATTTGGTAGAAATTGCAGCTCGACAGCTAGTCCCTGGCCCGCTCTGCGGTGGGTGGGATGGAGAGGACAGCGGGAGCCCCCACAGCCTCACCCAGCGTGCGGACCCCAAACCACCTGCGGGGATTCGTTGAGGGTGGGCGCAAGGCGGGGCCCAAGAAGGAGGACCACCTCCTAGATGCCCACAGGACCCAGGTCTCACTGACGGCCAGCGCCAGTGCCGTGACACGCCAAGCTCATGCGTGGCTCTACTTCCATGATTGCCCGGAAACGAGCCAATGACCTTTCAAAAGGGGCCACTGGGCAGTTAAGGAGCCACTGCACACACTCACCTCAGAATCATCTTTAATGTTGTCATGTTTCCGGGTTGAAGAAATATAAGCAACTAGTGGAGAGAGGGGGGAAGAAAAGCACATTACAGGTGTCTCGGCGGGAACCGGCCCGAGAACACAGCGGCCTCCTGGGCTCTCCTTCCCCAGCAGGGAAGCCGTGGCCCAGGCCCAGGCAGCGGGCTCAGGGTGAGTCCACGGAGCAGCCGCATCGGATTCTAGTTTAGAGTCTTAGGAAAATGCAGCTTCCTGGGCCCCACCCAGACCTGACCGTGGGGGTGGAGCCCCGGGATCCCCACTCATGACACTTCCCCAGTGGTTCATCTAGAAATAATTAGTCACAGGATTTTGGTGTCCAGCCTTCCAGTCTTTGGTCCTAAGAGTGTGTGGATGAATGGGTGGATGGGTGGTGAGTACACGAGAGGGTGAACGCATGGATGGATGTATAGATGGGTGATGGATGGACAGATAATAGACAAATGGAAAGATGATGGATGGATGGATAATGGATGAAAGGAGGGATGATGGATGAGTGGATGGATGGATGAGTGGATGGATAGATGGATGGATGGATAATGGGTGGATAATGGATGGATGAATGATGGATGGATAGATGGATGATGGATAGATAGAAAGATGATGGATAGACACATGATGGATAGATGGATGGATAATAGACAAATAGATGGATAGACTTATGGGTAGATGATGGGTGACTGGCTGGACAGATGGAGGATGATGGGTGGATGGATTATAGATTAATGGATGATGGATGGATGGACATATGGATGATGGATGAATGGATGATGGCTGGATGGATTTATGGGTGGATGATGGCTGGATGGATGGACAGATGGAGGATGATGGATGGATGGGTAGATGATGGATGAATGGATAGATGGATGATGGATGGATGGATGGATGGATGGATGGATAATGGACAGATGATGGAAGGACAGATGATGGATGGATGGTCTTGAACTCCAGACCTTGAGTGATCTTCCTACCTCAGCCTCCCAGAGTGCCAGGATTATAGGTGTGAGCCACCACACCATCCATGGATGAGGGATGGATGGATTTATGGGTAGATTATGGCTGGCTCACTGGCTGGACGGATGGAAGATGATAGATGGATGGATGATAGATGAATGAATAGATGATGGATAGATGGATGGATTTGTGGATGGATGGAAGTACAGATGATGGACGGATGCATTTATA
Source organism: Mirza zaza (assembly GCA_008750895.1). Taxonomy (NCBI): domain Eukaryota; kingdom Metazoa; phylum Chordata; class Mammalia; order Primates; family Cheirogaleidae; genus Mirza; species Mirza zaza. The sequence continues at coordinate 34,766 of VSMD01034462.1, forward strand.
GGTGGATAATGGCTGGCTGGCTGGCTGGACAGATGGAGGATGATGGATAGATGTATGATGGATGGATGAGTGGATGGATGGAAGAATGGATGAGGGTGGATGGATTTATGGGTGGATAGACGGATGGATAGAAGAACTGGTGGGAGGGCATTATTTGTCAGGAATCTCTTCTATGTGAAGCACTGTACATACTAAGTGCTTTTGCTCTGTGGTCTCATTTCATTCTGCAAGGGCTCCTGCAGGGACAGGACTCACATTTATCAAAAGACAGTGAGAGCCTTCACACACACATGTAATAGTCCACAGATGACGTGGAAGCTTAGAGCGGGGCCGTCAGTCCAGCTGGTATTTGAAACCTCTCTCTCTGAATGCTTCTTAGCATTAAAAAAAAAAGTCCCTTCCCCAAATAAAACCTCACAACACCAAGAACTATGCAACCGCCATGCCATGGGCGGCAGCCACCCAGCAGCCTTTCCGTGGACCGGGTCAGCTCTCTGCAGCACAGTTTGCCGTGGCGCCCCACTGTGGGGGCTGCTGCACCGAATGCCCTTTAGCGCTCCCAAAGCCAGCACAGAGGGGGAGACCCCCACCCCTGGGCTCCCACCACAACAGCGTTTCACGGAGATGTCGCTGCCCAGCAGCCACCGGGGAAGGCCACTGCCCTGCCCAGCCCTGCAGGAAGGCGGCCACTCTCGCCGAAACTGGACGCAGCAGGGTGAGGAGAAGCCCAGCCCCCCCATCCCCGGTGGGAAGAAAGAGAGCCTACTTCCATCTGTCTCCTCCGAAGGAAGGTCCACGTCGTCGTTCTTGTCATCTACTGGAGGTTCTTGGGAAGGCATGACAGAATCCTGCGTGACAAACCGACACAAGTGCGTTACAGTGTAGCTTCTGGAGACACTTGGTGACTTTTCAGGATTAGATACTGTAACGGATACATTCTGACACATTGTATAAAGATTGTATAAAGGCCGGGTGTGGTGGCTCACGCCTCTAATCCTAGCACTCTGGGAGGCCGAGGCGGGCGGATCGCTCGAGGTCAGGAGTTCGAAACCAGCCTGAGCAAGAACAAGACCCCGTCTCTACTATAAATAGAAAGAAATTAATTGGCCAACTAATATATATAGAAAAAATGAGCCGGGCATGGTGGCGCATGCCTGTAGTCTCAGCAACTCGGGAGGCTGAGGCAGGAGGATTGCTTGAGCCCAGGAGTTTGAGGTTGCTGTGAGCTAGGCTGACGCCACGGCACTCACTCTAGCCTGGGCAACAGAGTGACACTCTGTCTCAAAAAAAAAAAAAAAAAAAAAAAGATGCGTCGCTATGTCGCTGTACCGGACATACACGAACACGAAAATTACCCAGGGTTTTACAGCAGAGGTGACCACTCAGTGCCCTGGGCTGGGCCCTTCCCACCAGGTGCTTCGTAAAAGGGGGAATCTGACATAACACTCGGTCGTCTCCCCCTGCCGACACGGTGGTGGGGGAACCTGGTCAGCACCCAGGCACCTGCCCGTCACCCTCAGGGTTCCAGGTGGCTGCCGTGTCACAATGGAGGAAGCTCCTACTGGTGGCCAGTGGCCTCCGCCTGCCCACACCGCTGGGCTGGTCTCGCTTGCTTAGGCCGAAGTGGACGATGGGGCCACAGGGCATTTCCGGCCCTGATGGCTTTGGGCAGACACGGCCGGGACGCCGGCCTGCCCGTCCGCCCCGAGCCCCTATGCTTGGCAACGTCAGATGACACGGGGTTCAGACTCTGCCCTTGCCCCGTAAGAGAGGGTAGGGCACGTCACCCCCAGGGGACGGCGGAGGGAGCTCTGCTCACGGGCTGGCCACCGGACCACGCAGCCGCTCCTCAGAGAGCTACGGGCTCAGACCTGACTTCCGCCGCTGCGGCCCCCCCCGAGAGCCGACTCACGACTGGGGTACGAATGTGCCTCCCTCCCCACCCCCACCTCTACCTAGCCGGGGCGCTGTGGGGTCACAGGGGGTCAGGAAGAGGGGCTGCCCTGGGCCACCGTCCTGCAGCCCTCGGGCACCCCTTCTCTTGCCTGCTTGGTGGCAGGGATGGTCTCCCGACTCCTTTCAACTGACAAGGACCCAGGGTCACCAAGGTCACCTGGACGAGGGGCTGCCCCCCCACCCCCCGCCGCCACGTCCCTCCCCCCGGCCTGACTCACCATATGCCTTCTGCAGGTCGTGGGGACGAGGACGTGGCAGCGTTTATGGACCAGCAGTCTGCAGCTGATGCACCTGTAGCCCTGCCACGCGAGGCCCCATATCCTTTCGCTGCACTGGCCGCAGTACGCTCTCTGCGGACGGGAACAGCCGCGTCAGGCCGGGCCCGGCCCTCCCGGGAGCCCAGGCTACGCCAAGGGGACCCAGCTAGGAACCGGGCGTTTTGCACTTTCACTGGTTCTCTCGACCACCACGCTGAGCCGGGGTAAGAGGTGGCCCCAGCACCTGGGCGCTTCCGGGCACCAGCTCGGTGCCCAAGCTCAGCTGCTCCCTCCTGGGTCCGTCTCCACGTTGGGGAACGAAAGGCCAAGGGGAGGCCTGGGCCCTGCCGTGGGTGCGGAGACCAAGCCAGGCGAGGCCGCCCTCGCTTGCGGGGCTCGGGTGAGGGGTCCCGCCTGGGGGACGGCCCAGGCCGAGGGGAGCATGGGGAGGCCCTGGCCTGCCCTCACCCACGGACCGTCCCTCGGCTGACCACCTGGAGGGGGTGACTCTGCCCAGCACTCAGGCGGCAATCCTGAGCCGCTACGGGGCAAGTTTACAATTATCTTAGTATTTTCTTCTCGTTATTTTCCAAGATTTCAAATGACTCTTCTTTGTTCCTCACGGCTCTAAACAACTTGAAATTAATGATATCTACCAGCTTGTTTGGTGACGTGTCTGTGGATTTTTAAATCTGACAAAACGAGAGAGAAGGATCACCTTCAGGATGGGCCCCCGCGCTTGTCTGCAGGCCGGCCGATCCCGGACCCCACGCTCGGACGCCCCTGTCACAGCTCTTTTACATGTTCTCGCCTGTTTCGCCACTTTTAAGAATTTCTTCCAAACTTCTCCCGAATCAAGAAGGAGGGGAAGGGACGCACTGCCTGGCGGAGCCGTCTGAACCGAAGTCGCTCAAGAACGCTGACCGGGCCGGGCGCGGTGGCTCACGCCTGTAATCCCAGCACTCTGGGAGGCCGAGGCGGGAGGATCTCTCAAGCTCAGGAGTTCGAGACCAGCCTGAGCAAGAGCGAGACCCCAGCTCTACTATAAATAAAAAGAAATTAGCCAAACAACTAAAAATAGAAAAAATTAGCCGGGCATGGTGGCGCATGCCTGTAGTCCCAGCTACTCAGGAGGCTGAGGCAGGAGGATGGCTTGAGCCAAGGAGATTGAGGTTGCTGTGAGCGAGGCTGATGCCACGGCACTCACTCTAGCCTGGGCAACAGAGCGAGACTCTGTCTCAAAAAAAAAAAAAAAAAAGAAAAAGAAAGAACACTGACCAGAACCCTAGGTGCACGGGAGCTGCTGTGCACCGAGACCCCCGCTCACGGGCGGCAGGCAGGGGGAGGCCGCTGCTGAGTCGAGGCCGAGCTGTGCAGGGACGCAGGACCCAGGCCCCTCCCTGCCTAGACACACAGCGCGGGTGCCCCGGGGCCGGGTGCACAGTGGGGCCGGTAAATTCTCGTGGTGGACAAGAACGTGCACACCCTCTTGCTTGTAACTGCAGTAACAGGAAGAGGCATTTATTCCAAGTCTTCCGCACACGTTGCCTAAGTCCACCCTCCCACGAGGGCAGGGAACGAGGGCTGCAGCCTGCTTGGGGGTGGCCAGCGGCGTGGTGCAGGGCGGGAGGGCTGGGCCCAGGTGGGCTGGAGGGGGCCCCCGCCAAAGCCCTCGACCCAGGGCCTCCCCAGGGTGATGCCAACTCTGGAATCTTCACCCGAGCAGGGCAGCTGCTGAACTCGTGAATTCTGAACTCAAAGAGGTTTCCACGACGCAGACTTGCTTTTCTTCTTCTGTGCCCACAGCCCTGGAGAACACCAGCCGCCACTTACGAAATTTGTTTTTTTTTTGAGTCAGAGTCTCACTCTGCTGCCCGGGCTAGAGTGCTGTGACGTCAGCCTCGCTCACAGCAACCTCAAACTCCTGGGCTCAAGCAATCCTTCTGTTTCAGCCTCCTGAGTAGCTGGGACTACAGGCATGCGCCACCATGCCCGGCTAATTTTTTTCTATATATTTTTAGTTGGCCAATTAATTTATTTCTATTTTTAGTAGAGACGGAGTCTCGCTCTTGCTCAGGCTGGTTTGGAACTCCTGACCTCGAGCAATCCTCCCACCTCGGCCTCCCAGAGTGCTAGGATGACAGGCGTGAGCCACCGCACCCGGCCTGAATGCCATTTTTTGAAAGTCATGTTTGGATATAACATGTGCTAACTGTGTTCAGGTGAACATCTTCATCTGTGACGCTTAGGTCCTATTTAGGGGCAAATTCACAGCCACCAGGTGGTCTCTGCAAATCAACGAAGATTCCTTGTCTCAGGGGTGGCTCTGACAAGGAGTCAAGCCAGGACAACTGACCTACGGTGGTGTGAGTTTGCCGGACGTCACCGCCTTGCAGAGACCTCGCGCGGGTGGCTTAGGGGGAGGCTGCCAGGCCTTCGCCAAAGGCTCTTCATTTCACATCTGTGCTTGAACTATCAAGATTTCAGGAAATGGGCCATTAAAAAAATAAAACCTAAAACCCAAGTTTCCATTCTCAGCAATTCACAGGAATTAATAGATGAAGGAAGCAAAACATTGTAAGTCTCTAACGTTGCCAGTTTGTTCCTTGCTCACATTTTCAATCGCCCATCTTAATTTTTTAAACACACTAAGCGCTTATTTTCTGTTCAGCGGGTCCAAGCCTTCTGCTGGGTTTCCGCCGCCCTGCCCGGGACGCCCTGCTTCCCGCTGCGCTTCGTGGTTTTGACCGTGAACTCGCACGGCTGACCCCGTATCCGTGGGAATCCTCTGGGGCTGGGTTGAAGAGTAACTCACTGCGTTTGCTTCTGCTGACACCTGGGGCGCTGCTTGGACCCCAAAGCGCGGGGGACCCTGGATGGGCCACTCCCGGGGGGCACCTCCCGCCCAGCCTCGCTCCCTGCAGACCGTCCCTTCCCAGGGACCCACGAGGTCGCTCCTCCGCTTCCTGTCCACTGGCAGCAGGGGCCGTCCGCCCGGCTGCCCCTGTGGCACGAGAGTCCCCCGTGCTACCAGCAGGGCCCGGGCTGGGGTGTGAGCCGCTGTGGTCTGCGCCCCGAGTCGCGGGCGGCGTGTTCACAGCACAGGAGGGACGGAGCTCCAGATGCCGTCCCCACTTGCGAACGTGACGCCGAGCAAACCTCTGAATGACGGTCCCGTCTGTCACCGACGCAGGACGGGGACGTCTGGGAGCCGCCGCTGCGTATTTCCTAAGCGATTTCCAGAAAGCAGGGCCCACGCCTCCCCGCCCCCGGCGTTAGCTACTCCATCACCCCACACACGGGACGCCAAGCATTCACTGCTTCTAACGTCTCTGTCCCGGGCAGGGAACATGCCTTGCGTTTCCTCGGCCACCTGGAGGCCAAGTCGTCTCTGCTTACGAACGATCACGGTCTGACTCTCACTCCCATTCGCAGCTGCTCTGCTTCGGGGCCCGGCGTGCGCCAAACACCAATCTGCGGGAGCTCTTCGACACCAAACACGAGTTCTGATCTTTTTCTTCTAGGTCTTCTTTGCCACAGATATTTTTCTGGTGTGTTTGTGTATTTGATTTGTTTGGAAGCCACAGAAATCTGAAACGTCCTGCGATGGAGTCTGACGACCCCCCCACCGGGTCCTCACTGCCCAGTTTCCCTGCAGAGACCAGCTTGGTCTCTCGCGGCTACGGATGGTTTTTTTTTTTTTTTTTTTTTTTTTTTGAGACAGAGTCTCGCTTTGTTGCCCAGGATAGAGCGAGTGCCGTGGCGTCAGCCTAGCTCACAGCAACTTAAACTCCTGGGCTCAAGCAATCCTCCTGCCTCGGCCTCCCCAGTAGCTGGGACTACAGGCATGCGCCACCATGCCCGGCTAATTTTTTCTATATATATTAGTTGGCTAATTAATTTCTTTCTATTTATAGTAGAGACGGGGTCTCGCTCTTGCTCAGGCTGGTTTCGAACTCCTGACCTTGAAAAATCCACCTGCCTCGGCCTCCCAGAGTGCTGGGATTACAGGTGTGAGCCACCGCGCCCGGCCGCTATGGATGTTTTTAACCTCGACGACGAGAGCAAGACCCTGCGCCCCATCCCCGCCCTCCCCCCACCGATAATCAGCCAACAGCCTTCTGATGGTTCCCGGCGACCTGTCCCTTCTCCTATGGGGCGGATGCTCGGCCCAGGGCTCCGGGGAAGTCCTGCCCCCCGCCATGTCCCCAACCCAGGCCAGGGCACCCTGGGGACCACAGTGCCAGCCTCTACTGGGGAGGCCCCTCCTTAGCCCCTCCTCCCACGCCTGGACCCCGAGCTGTGGCTCACTCCGCCGAGATGTTCTGTGCGCAAAGTCATGGGAAGCCACTTCAAGTGCAGGGAGAGACCTGGGCGGGACCTGGGGTCCCGAGTGACGCCCCCTTGCTTCTATCCTTGGAACGCCAGCAAGGAGCACGGGAAACCATCTCTTCTTGCAGGTGTTTTCTCCCCTTTAATCTTGCAGATTCCCCCAGGACTGAACTCATGGCCCTTGAAACGCCCCTTTGAAGTGACAAGTGGTGGGATCTGAGCCATCCTGTGACCAGCGAGGGACAGGGAAGGGGCCCTGGGACGGATGTTTGAGCTGAGACAGAAAATGAGGGGGAGTCTGGGCTCCGAGGATGCGGAGGAGGGCAGGCCCGCAGACAGCCCAGCACGGGCAAAGGCCCTGAGGTCGGCACCTGGTCGGTTGAACGGTGCCCCCAATTGCCCCTGCAAAGACAGGTCCAGTGAGAACCTCAGGTGTGACCATCTTGGGAAAAGGGTCCTTGCAGGGGGGATTAGTTAAATGAAATGAGGTCACAGTGGATCGGGGCGGGAAGCAGAACTGCAGTGATTCCCCTGTAAACTGAGGCAGAGCGAGGACTGCCGGCAACCCGCAGAGGCTGGAGGAGGCAGGTTCTGTCCTCGCCCTGTCAGAGGGAGCCCGGCCCGGCCACACCTCCAATTTGGAGCCGCCAGAACCGAGAGAGTCAACGTCTGTGGTGTGAGCGGCCCAGTGTGTGGCGGTCCCGGGAAGCCAGCCCCTGTCTGTGCCGGAGGGGGCGGGGACGGGGTGTCACTGCCGGGAACCGGGGAGCACCCAGCCCTGGCTGGGCTGTGGCAGCATCACTGGGCTGCAGCTCGCCCTGGCACCACACCCCACAGACGCCGCCACGTGGCCACTCCAGCCACGCTGTGAGCACATCCACCTGCCCCGAGCAAAACAGCCGCCCAAGCCCCCCATGGCCTGTGCCCCAACCCCAGCCTTGGGGCCTCCCCAACGGGGCCTGGCCTCTCCTGTCCCTGCCACGTCCAGGGTGCTCCCAGCGTCTCCTCTGTGCTGACCTCCCAGGCAGTATAATCAGATGCCGCCTCCTCCTCCGGGAAGTTCTCCAGGCTCTCCAGGCAATGGCCAGCTCATCTTGCAGAGTGCAGGCCCACTGCTCTCCTGGAGCCTAGTGGCCTCCTCACCTGTCCAGAGTCACTCGGCTCGTCCTCCCACCCACATGGCAGAGACGGGGCACACAGGGGTCCCAGAGGAGTGGCTCACACCCCCAGAACCGCCCAGGTGGCCCAGGACACAGGTGAGAGGGACGCGTCCACTCCGGGCTGCTCCAGAGAGATGGAGACTAACACTCGAGGCAGCGTAGCAGGCGGGTGTGGGAGCCCACAGGTGGCCACAGAGCTCCCGATGACGGAGCGGCCGCCACGTGGCTCTCATGCCGCCGTGCACCTGCTCCGTCCTCATCCCGTTACAGGTGAGGAAACCGAGGCGCAGGGAATGTGGTGCCTGGCCAGAGGAGGTGGCAGGGCTAGGACCAAATGGGCAACGTAGTGGCCTTGTCCCTATCGTGCTGGGGGTGGCCGGGACACCCAGTGTGGCAGAGCTTGTCCTGGCAGGAAAGTGAGGGCTTGCCGGGCGGTGGCACCTGGGGGGCCGTTGGGACTCCCGTGGTGGGGACAGGCCCAGTGTGCTCCACACACCCCACATCGTTCCCCGCGCAGGACAGACTCCGGGGCCCCTGGGCACCTCCCCTCAATCACAAAACCATCTGAACCACCTAATTCCGGAGAAGGTAAAAGCATCACGAAGAGAAACGTGGGGAGCTGAGCACCCCGAAAGGGCCGAGCGGCGGCCGTCGCAGGGACAGAGGCCCGGGCAGGGCTGGGGGCCTGGAGCCCCAGGACTCGCGGGGAGCCCTGCAGCCCACACCCCATAGACGCTACCAAAGCCACGCGTGCCGCGGGACCCAGGAGCCACAGGCCACTCTGGATGCAGCAAAGTGTCACGTCGCCAGGCAGGCTGAGGGATGGCCCGGACCACAGAAGGCCCCAGTTGGAGGGGACCCCCGTGACCCCACACAGACCCCGCGAGAGGCTGCTCCGGGCGCCCGGGGAGCGCGTCTGCGTCTCTGTATCCCGCCCCGAGAGGAGCCCGGTTTGTAGCGGGCGCCTCCCCCCCGCTCTGCTCTGCAGCGACAGGTAGGCCCCCCCAACCCCCGAGGGAGCAGGTCTCGGGGCGCTCACCCTGTTAAAGCGCTTGGCTTGGAAGAGATGGCCGTTGGCGCGGTAGAGCTTCCTCCATCTCCTGGCTCCGCGGCGGTAGATGGATTCTGGAAGGGGGAGAGAAAGGCGTAAAGAAACGCGTCGCCGCCGCGAGCCCAGCTCCTAAAGCAAGGGGCAGCGGGGTCGGCCGCTCCGTCCAGGAGGCCAGGGCCGAGGCCACGGGCCCAGCACTGAGAGGGCAGCGTCCCCGGGATGCCCCTCCCTGCCCCCCACATGAGTCTCACATCGCCACGGCCGCGGCCACCAGGAAGGAGGGCGCACCGGGCATCTGCGCAGGGCGGGCGGCTCCGTGCGAGGACGGCGCCCGTGGGCGGCCACGCTGTCGCCCGGCCGAGGCTCCAGCCCCGTCTGTCCTGCGCTTGTTTTCCCTCCCGCCACCCTGCCCTCGGGCGGCTCCCAGAAAACCCAGCCCCTTTTTCCGCACCGGGACACGGTTCCAATGGGCCAGTGTCTGCACGTAGGCGTCGTCGTCAGAGGGAGCGTGGCCGCCGCGCCGGAGCCCACGTGGGGTCAGCCGCGGTGCTGAGCTTAACTGACACCACCTTATGCACCGGGTGCCCGCCTGCGCTTCCTTTAACCCGGTAACTCTCCCAGCGGAGGCAGAGAGAAACCGCCCGGCACTCGGAAGCTACCGGAACGTTTGAATCGAAAGCTGCCAGAACATCTCGAGCAGGGGGGATGCCTCCTGCTGGATCGCCGGGGCTCAGTCTGTCCCTAGAGCGCCTGGGCTTCCCCTTCCCCGAGACGCTTCTGGCTTTGCCTCTGCAGAACGCCGGGTCACGGACGTGCGTGAGCAGAACCTCCCGGAACACACGCACAATGGGCGGCTTGTGCGCCTATGAAACTCCGTAGTAAAAGCGACTTTCATGAGCCCAGTGGAAGTGCCACAAATATACTGAAGCGGAAACCGTAATGGAATGTTTTTAAAATAAGCAAATTACCAGCTCTGGCTGGAGCCCGCCGAAATCAGGTCACGGCGATCACAAAACCTGCTTCTCTCTCTCCCCCTTCAGACGGGAGGTCTGGTGCGAAACAGGGAAGTCAGGCCCCTTGGGTCGTAGGAGCTCGGGAGGAACGGCGGCCCCAGAGCCCGAGGGTGGCCCGGCCCCCCGGCCCCCCTCTAGGACTGGCCTCCGAGGCCCCAGAGTGTGGCGTGGGGTTTGCAGGAGGCTGAGTGCCGGCCAGTGACTTGCAGAGGTTTCCTGCCTCGGAGGAGACACCAGACAAGCTCCGGGCGGGGCTGGGCCGAGCGCTTCCCCCTTGCTCACCCCTCTCGGCTTCGGGCCTGGGCTCCGTGGGAGGCACAAGCCACACCCCTGCTCCATCTGCCCCTCGGCTCGGGGTGTCCTGGTGGCCCCCCACGGGCTCTGCCCAGGATGATGGCACAGCCCACCTTGCCCAGCCGCCTGGGGAAGCCCAGCCCACGCCGGTCCCTGCAGGTCTGACCGTCCCTGTCTAGAGAGAGGGACAAGGGCACAGAGTGGCAGATGCACGCGGCTGAGGAGGAGGAGCCACTTGGAGGAGGGACAGACCAGGACTAGCGCTGGTTGGCTGGCGGTGTCTGCTTGGCACTGAGTGTCCCAAGAGTCTCACAAACAGTGCGCCCACCTGAGTACCCTTTCCGGTCCAGTAAAGCCACCAGAAGTCCAGACTCAAGGCCAAGGCTCCTTAGGGAGGACCCAGCAGGACGAATAGACTTATCAATGGCGGGCGCAGATACCGTGTTTCCCCAAAAATAAGACCTACCCGTACAATACCCGTACAATAAGCCCTAGCAGGATTACTAAGCATTTGCGCAATAGAAGCCCCACCCTGAAAATAAGCCCCAGTGACGGGTGCGGCTGCACAGCGCATCTGCACAACCCATGCATTTCGACGCGGAGCGGGAAAGAACACGAGCAGCCCTTCTCGTCGGCCCCGTGAGAGCTCTAGTGCTCGACGTGAGAGATCGGGGCCGGTGGTTCTAAAGGAAATAGAGTCGCAAGACATTCAGGATGGAATTCGGGGTTTGGAGAGTGATGATGGTGTTCCAGAAGAAGACGACTTCACTCTATTTGAATAAATGTAGATGGTTGTACCGCACTTAAAAAAATAAGACATCCCCTGAAAATAAGCCCTACGGTGCCTTCTTGAGGAAAATAAACATAAATAAACATAAGACCCTGTCTTATTTTCAGGGAAACACGGTATGATGCAGGGGCGCAGACGTGACAGGGGCTGGGGCCAACGGCGATGGCTCGTCACCCCGGTCCCTGCGTGGGGAACTGAGCTGTGTCCCTCAATGCACAGGCAGAAACCTGGATGTGGCCGCATTTGAGACGGGCGGCTGGGGAAATGACTGAGGTTAGATCGGTGCATGTGGGCGGGCCCTGATCCCGCAGGGCCACTGTCCTCACAGGAGGAGACACCGGGGCTCCCCGTCTCTCCGCCGCGCGAGGACACGGCCGGACGGCGGCATCTGCAGCCCAGAAGAGGCCCGACCAGGGCCCCACCGTGCGGCTCCCCGACCTTGGACGTCCGGCCCCAGAACCTGAGAAAACAAATCCGTGTTGTGCGTCACTCACCGGCAGAGAGTACCGTGTTTCCCCGAAAATAAGACAGGCTCTTATA